>VWZV01013172.1:3270070-3329314 GCA_013397155.1 Irena cyanogastra | reverse complement strand
GAAAAAACGGGGTGGGGGGGGGGAGTTTATGTGTTTTCATAGTCTATTCAGTACCCAAAAACAAGAATCCAGAAAGGTTTTCCCACAAGGAAAAAAGAGATCAATTTGTGAAAGTGTGACACAGGAAACACCATGCACTGGATGAGGTATGAATATATAGAAAACCAAGAAAAAACTTTACATTAAAATAAAAAGTCTCTTATCTACCTAAAGTTCGGAAAAACTGAAAAGTCCCATTTATTAAGTACCTACTCAAACAGTGAAAGAATATCTGGAGTAATGTTTCTAACTCTATTACTATTCGAATATTTATTTTAAAATTACTGCTTTTAAAGGCACAATTTACTAGCAGCCTCTAGTCTCATGCTGTGTTAACTGCTAGAATAAATAGGGCAGTCACGCAGAATCTCTGAGACACTGTTCCAGTTTTCCATTTACAATGTTAAATCTGTATTTACATACAAATCTAAGTTCAGTAAATAAAAGTTTCCTTTTATGCTTAGAGTCAAAAATATTAATAATTTTCAACAGAACATTCAAATTTATTTTTAGTGAACTCGGCAGGCAAAATATTTCTAAACACTCAGTAGGCAGTGAAGCTTCATCCCATAATTGTCTCACCTCAAGAACATAAATATTTCAGAACATTCTGCTACCTACTTTTTTCATCTTTTAGAAGTGAGTGTACCTGGTTATTGTTTGTCTAATGAGGCTGGGCCAATACTAGACTGCAAGTCAGCAGAGACTTAAGAGATAAGGGGCTCTTTATTCAGGCCATTGGGATGGAATTCACAGCAACATGGACAACCATGCTAAATGAAAGTATTATAGGCCATGGAACGCCACCTTCAGAAAAATAAATCATCACAAGCTCAGGACAGGAACCCTCAGATGTCCTCTGAATGTTGGATACTTCCATTTCTGCAGGCTCAGTTTTAGACATGGTGTGAGACCATACCTCCAGGTACCAAGAACATTTATTATTAAAAAAAAAAAAAAACCAAAAAAAAACCACATCTCATCCTAAGTCTTGAATTTTAGTGTCTAGAATCCCCACCTCAGTTGAAGTCAGTGGCATCTATAGCTGCATCTATAACCCAGTAACCTGGGTTATAAAGCTGTCTATCCAAATTAGAGACCATGGTAATATGGCCAATAGTGTCCTAAATCAACCACAGACAAGACACTGACAGACAAAAATTATCCTCTATCTTAAGACATGATCTCCCATCCACTATGCTGATATCAGAACTTCTCCAGTCCTGGCTGAGAAATATCGCTCTTGAGATAAAACTATCAGAGTGAAATAACTATTTAGAAACAAAAATATTGAAATTCAGACCTACTATATAGACTAATGATAGAAATTAACTACCCTGCTCTTGCTATATTATAAATTGTGGCAGATGTGTGTCAATTTAAGGCACTCCAGATTTACCTAGCCTGTGAAAGTACCAAGCAGCACACATGAGAAGTGTGCTCCTTATGAACTGCCCCTCTTCGTGCTGCAGTGCAAAGTGGACTTCATAATATCTGAATAAAGACAAAGACTCACACTGAGAAGTTTCTCAGGGGTTCATTTTCAGGTATGTTATACCTTAAAAGATCATAAAACTGCTGTGGAGAAGAAAGAAGTTGCTTTGCTAGCAAGGTGCCTTTATACCTTCTTAGGCTTATATGAGCTGAGGTCCTTAGTCCTTATGGCAAACCCAAGCTGTAAACTATTTCACCCTCTTTCTATTTTTCTTAAAAAGCCATACCAGGACTAAAATAGGAGTGCAGGTCCATTACTGCCTGCAAAAAGTCCTACAGTTAACTGTGGCCTATCTATAAATTTGTTTTGTGTTCTGTGAGCCACCATCTCATCCCCAAGAACATGAGGGATTGCCAGAAAACAGCTCATTGAAGAAGTAAAAATTTACTTCTGGAACACAACAGCTAAGAAGCAATACTCTCTGTTAGGATGCAGGTTGTATTAAAGGCACAGTGACCATAAACACAGCTTGTGACAGTAATATGGACTTCAGTCCAGTAAGCCAAAGGTCTAACCACCCCCAGGTATAGCAGAGGTGTCTGCTAAAAGACTGATCTAATAGGCAAAACTGACAGAAAATTCAGGGTCCAAACATCACTTAAGTTGCCTCTCTTTTTTTTTCTCCATGCTTCCTACAGTCAAACCTCCTTAAATCACAGCAACTTGCACACCGGGTTCAACGAAAGAAAACAAGGCTGAATTAAACTACCTGTGTACCACACTGCAGCACTTCCCCCACCCTGTGTAAAAGGCCACTCCACAAAGCAGCCTGAGTTCTACAATTGTAATGGTAATAAATGCTTACGTGACATCAACAGGCTTCAGATCCAGATTAGATAAAGTGATGCAAAGTAGGGGTTTTTTAGAGGACTAAAAACATGCCAGTAATAGAAAGACACAAGTATGGCCAGCACAAATTCAACCCCAGCAAATCCTCTCAGTATGAACTGGAGCAGAATCTGATGCTGCAGTCACAAAAAGAGATACTTTCCCTTGCTTCAAAGGAGAGTTGTTCCTACCAATTCAGTTCCCAAATTGCTGTGTTATATTGCCTCCTTCGCTGACTTTACAAATAGGATGTACAAATGAATGCAGGCGGAATTACAGAACGTGATTTGTTGGCTCTTACTTCTCTTGTTCCCAGGGAGGTACCAAAGGGCAGATGAAGCGTGGGCAAGGACCAGGCAGAGGTCTGGTAGCAGAGAAGCTGTTCTGGCATGCAGTCCCTGGAGCAGGAACAATGCTGAACAGGCAGGAGGCCCGAGCACCAGGCTGGCCACTAAGAAGCCCCGGAGGTATGCAGAACACCTGAGGAAATGATGCAAGGCAAATCACCAGCCATTCCCAAAAGCCAATCTTTAGGCTCCGGGGGAACTAATGGCTCCCAGGTGTCTCAGCCAGAGCTTAACTGCTCTGGCACCCAGTTATGCTAAACCAAACCTCCTCGGACAGAATTCGTGTGGGCTTACCGAAGTCCCTGTTGGGTGTCTTAAGGGAATACAAGATAGCTTAAACTTGTCTGAAAGCTGTTCTTGAAGTGTTTTGTCATTGGCGGGTTTTCTACAAATTTATCTGCCCTGCTGGTTTGTCAACATCATCCTCATATGGAAATAAAGGGGTTTGGTTTTTTTCCTCAAACGCTTTATGTGTTATAAATGCAATAATCCAAGGATTTGTAGTGATCCAGAATCATGGAGAATTATAGGTACTGCACTGATAATCGACGCCTTTAATTCCACCAGCTGTGACATTCATTCCCTGCCGCCGGAGACAGCAGAACTATGGACAGCAGTCACTGGGGAGCTCTTGTTTGCAGGTGGTGCATATGCAAAGAGACTGCCATGAATCTGAAAAGGCATCTGAAAAGAAGCACGTTTCAGGCACCCGGGTGGTGAAATGCGCTGCGTTTGAGCACAGCTGATAAGGTGCAATTCAGCTGCTGTTTGGCTGGCTAAGTAAGCACTGCCTTGCATGGCAATGCTGATAATGAAATCCCAACCCAGAGCTCACAATTCCAGACCAGTCTGCAAGTATGAGAGAGAACTTAAAAATCCACTTTTCCATAACAGGAAAGAATGCAAAATGGATTTTTAAAGAATACAAAATTGATACAAAAGTAAACGCACAATGATATGCTTACAGTGTCCATTTGCTCTACAATTAAAAATTTAATAAATATTTCCAATAGTATGACCCACCTACCACCATTTTCTCCAAAATGACAGTGTGGCAAACATTGAGTTGTATAGATCTAAGTTCCCCTTCTAGATAAGAACAACACTGGAAATGTTTGGGATGGCCTTTCACCCTTCTTGAGAAGGTGTCCTCTGGCACTCCAGGGTGGGAGCTGTGCAGCACAGCCCGCAGCCACCTGGGCCCTGCAGGGCCACAGCAGGTCCCCAGCCAGCCAGCACAGCTTCCAGGGACACAGGGCAGCAGGAGCCAGCCGCCTGCTGTGCAGGATGAGATTCTGAAGACAGCCTCGACGTTGTCTTGGCTTCCCACTGTGGGATGGCATTCAGAGTGATGAAGGAGTAGCCAACTACAAAGCCCTGTGGATGTCACATTTCTCAACAGCACCCTAAAATGCAGGACTGAAGAAGATGACAAGCCTCTGTGGCAACACTCACCATACGAGAGCCACAAATTTCTGTTCAATTTACCATTTACTACTTTTTAAATATTTCTTGGCATATAGGAGGTGTTTGTTTACATTTGTTTTGGAATTCAGGTACCCAAAGCAAACATCTGAATTTCCTTTCCATTTTCAGGATGCTTTGCTCATGGAGTTCAGCATAAATCTCAGTTTCCCTTCAAAGATCCCAGGCAGCACATGTAGTTTTTTGGAGGAGTTTGGTTTGTTTTTTTTTTCCTAGGAGTGAAGGTGGGACACCTGGGAGGAACACACAGAAAATCTCGTGTAAGTGACACCTTAAAAGCAAGCAGTTGGGGTCTGGTTGCTCATTTCATGTTCAGGGCCCACTGCTAACAACCCTCTGTATGTGTCCACGGCACTTGTAGATACTGAGATAAATTTATCCCTGGTGAAAAATGCTAATTTCAATAGTTATACTAGGCATGAATTTGAGTCACTGTGTCCTTTCAAAATGAGCCTGTTGGGATTACAGGACTGCAGTTAAGCTCATATATAAGTTAGCAAGATCAAGGCCACTGCTGGATCACAATTACAACTGAGAAAAACAAATGTACTAATGAGCTGCCAGGCAAACATATGAAAAAGAAGAGCAATTTTAAGTATCAGCTATTTGTAACAGCATGCTCATAGACTTGGACCTCAGATACCTTAAACAATCTGGAAGTTCAGCATAATGATTACTCTAAAAAAGGAGAAAAAGCCCATGTGGATACTAGTTGTTAGGAGACAGTTCTGTTTCAAGCAGATGGTAAAAAGTGTCAGTTTGAGGCAAAATATAGATCTCCCTTCTGTTGAATAATTAACGAAAAACTCCTTCCCCACTATAGCCATTGTAACTGTGTGACTGAATGGTCTCCATTTAATAAGGCCTCATGTGTATGAGCTCAAGTCACCTCTTACAATCAGATTTTTTTCCAGGGATGATATCCATTGTGCTATCTCTCTCCTGAACCTCTTCCACAGGACAAATTCTATTGTGTCTAATCAAGCAGAGCTTCCAGTGACAGTAATCAACACAGGTTGATTTAGCAGTACAGCCTCCTTTTATTAGAGAAATCCTGACTCCACTGAAGGCAGCTGAAGCTTTGGCATTGACTTGAGCCAAGCAGACAAGCCATGTGCTGAGTCCCTCCTCTTCAATTAATTGTATCCTTCTGCTGGTTTACACCAGGACAAAAGGTAATTTTCTCAGAAAGAATCCTATTTTCAAGTGTTTGAATACATTCATTGGAATGTTCAAATACACCTGAACTAAAAAAATTGATAATGCAACCAGCTCTAATTTCAGCAATAGTATCTTAATATTTAGAGCTTCTTATGATACCAACTGCCATGAGCTATTGCCATTATGTTCTTGCATGTGTTTCATAACAGGAGGATTTGTGAGCCCAGGAAGACAGAAAAAAAAAAGTAGAAAGTGAGATAAAAAATGGATAAAAATTAGGAGAAAAGGAAGTGGTCAGAGAAAGGCCCTAGAGAGATTATGCCCTAATTTACCACAAGATGAAAGCGTCTGATGTGGACAAAGTGGTGGGGCAGGTCATGAAAGGACATTTGAAGCCAGCAAGTCAATGCCTGACTGTGGTGCCAGCCCAAGCAGAGCATGAGCAGATGGGAAAGCAGCCACTTCATACTTTCTCTTAATTAATGTATTTAACTGCAGTATTTGTCACAAAGTGCTGGGTTTATGCAAGCCCAGCATTAGCAGGAACTCAAAGCAGTTGTCAAATTCTGTGTGTACTTGGAGATTTAAGACCCAAAAGTTACCTCTGTCTCCACAGGCAGGGAAGGCAAACCCTTAGAACCACATGATGCAGACAGCAGGGAGCTGCCGCTCAGCAGAGCCTCTGTAATACTTTGAATCTCGACCTCTGGCTCTCCCCCACTGCCAGGGCTTGCATCCCTGTCAGCTACAGTCCCCAGGATCTCAGGGAATCTCGCTGTTTTCTGGCAAAGGATGAAATTGCTGATGGGAGAGGATGGAGCAACGTGGACTATTTGCATTTCCTTACCACGCCAAGATCACAGCTAAGGGGTGTTTCAGTGCAAAGTTATCATTTTTTAAAAACAGGGCATTACTGCTTTTCCTCACCGTTAAGGGATGGCTGTGGTAGCTGGAGGGAAGGCACCATTTACAGTGCAAAAGCAGAAAAGAAGGCAAGAGCCACAACTGTTCACTTCTGGCTGGACCACCTGAACTCGGTGGCGTAGCCCAGGATACTGCACGGAGCTCATGCTCTTGCTGCATTAAAGGTTTATAGCTAGAGAAAGAGAAGTTCATTCATTCACGTTCACACAGGGCGGGCAGATGGGAACCAGACCTTTTCTCTTGTCTCTGCTGCCTCTCAGCTCTGGGACAAGACTCCAGAGTCCTGAGGCATTGCTGCCACAGGAGAACAGCCAGTTCAGCAGAGCTCACAAGCAGAACAACACCCATCACTGGTTTATGGCAATAAACACTGGAGGGTGAGATGAAGCTTCCATGTTCCCTCTTACATTCACCTTAGCTCCTGCAGTTAATGACAAAACATGATTTCACATCAGAGGCATTTCATTCAGTCCATGCATGCAAATGCCCTTCACCACAGCAGAAACGGCGTACAGAAATACAAGCATTAAACACACTACATTTTTAGTATGGCTGTCAGAGTAGTGTAAACAGCTCTTCCTATTAGCTCCTGTGATCCAGATCCTGCCTGAAATTAAATCTTAAATCTCCTCTTGGAGATTGCATGCTAGCAGATTTCTTGGTATAATACTCACAGCTTGCCCTCAAACGTGTGCTGCATAAATAGCTCAGGGAAAGGAAACAAACTCTAAGTCACACTTGTAAATTATTTGATCATGCTATTCAGTATTTGCCAAATCCCCTCATCTTTCTACAGAAAAAGAGAGGTTTCCTGATGCCCTACGATCACAGCAAATTCTTTCAAGAGCAATCCCATAGCTGACAATCTGCAGCCCCTTGTAAGGCACAGGGAGGCAAACAAAAGACATCGGATACAGATGACTCTGAAGAATGCTGCTGTAAACCAGCTGTGTCAGTCTTGCAGAAACCCTGAGCTATTTCTTATAGGTTGTTTGCCTTCAACTTTCCAACAAGGACTAGCAGCTAATGTAATGCTGCTGCAACTTCACAGAAGACTCTCTTTTTAAAGAGACAATGTTTCTAAGCATCGGGTTTTCCTAGGCAGGTTGCCTGCTGCACTTTGCCTGAAGACTCTTGCCCCATTCCTGGGATGGACATGGCCAGCCAGGTCCTACATCCCAGGAACAAACAAACTTGCTGGATACAAGGTCAAGCCAAGTTTTGCTCCAGACCGAGCTGAAGAGGCTGGAATTACACTGGGAGCTAACCTGGTCGCTCGGCACTGCACTTTGTGCATGACTCTGCAATAATTCCAGCTATTATCTCAAGAGCTCACAGCAAGGCTTCTTTGGCTTTATGGGGTTGTCACAGGAAAGAGCTTTGCCTATGAAACAAAATCCATGTTGAAAATAAAAGATTACTTGAATCCTTGCAGTGACCACAGTTCATGTCTAGGAACACAACCAGCATGAGATCCTCAGCAACGCGAGCACTGTCTCGAAGGCAATCAGTGTTCACTGATCAGTGATCTTGCTTTAGCAGCATTGACCTTGAGTTCTAAACACAGTGGATGACGACAACCAAGTATTTATTTAAAAATGAAAGAGCAGGGACCAACCCAGGACTTCTCAAAAATCAAAAGGCACAGGAACTGCTGAAAATGGCAATGGAAGAATAAGTCTTTGAAGTGTCACACAGGTGTATGCCATTCAAGTAAAATGCCATTCTGACAGTCAAAAACTAAAACAATTATTCTAACAAAAAGGAAATAAATGAAACTTGAAAATATTTAAATGCAAGGCCAGGCAATGGGCTCAGAGATAAGGATTTGTCCATCATCTGTTGGGGCACAGACAGCTTTTACTGGTATGTTACAGCACCTTTCCTCAGCTGAATTTGCAGGGGATGCTTTTGCCCTTTTGCATCTTTGACACATGATCTGCCTGAAGGGTGAGTGGACCTAATTCCAACCTTTGCTCATCGTTTGCTTTTGGTACATTTCTGGCATTTTTTGCCCACCAAGTGTAATGCTGAGTGTGAAATGGAGATCACTTCCCCTTTTCTTGGTGCTGTCTCCAGCTCTAAAGGCCCATTAACTCAATGTAGGAACAACAATGTAGTAGGAACAACAATAACAAACCCAACTAATAACTTCCAACCAAATGTTGCAGACAACAACAACAAGCTTCACATGAATCCTTCAACTAAAGTCCTAGGCATTGCTGAGCAAGACTACAGCTAAAAGCTGCTCTTTCTCCAAGCTGAACACACATAGTTTTAAAGAACTGTTTGAAAAGTGGCGTCTTTTTGTCCACTCTAACTTGCCAAAGTTAGTTAATGTTGCAAAGCAAGAGCTACAAATTCTCAGGATATTTGATTCCTGTCCTTTTTGAACTCTAAAAGCACATCCCTCTGTACTGCTGGACACCTGACAGGCTGCTGAAGCAGAACAGGTGAATGCAGCCTCCACACAAGCACAGACAGCTACACAAAATGCACATCAGCAGAGAATCAGCTGCTTTGATAAAGGAGTGCTTCGAACACCAGGAATTTAGGGGGATAATTACTTTTACTGTCCTGGTGAGCATTTCTGGCTACTTAAATTAAGCTACTGATGAAGTTAAAGGAAGAGCTTCTTGGAAGATACCAGCTCTTACTTTATGTTAGTTACCATCAGAAACTGTAAGAACAAGGGGCTGCCAGTGTGACTACAAAGGAAATAAGTGTTACATTTGTGTATTTTCCACAGAGAATAACCTAGGAGCCTGCAATAAATACAGGGGGCATGATACTCCTTTTTAAGATACTGTGATTAATTTTCTTTTGTTAAAATTCTTCCCAGGCCCTACTCTATTATGATAGATGAGCATATAAACGTGCAATTTATCATGTCATACTGCACTTCTTTCCTTTTACCGACTCACACCTGATCATGTTTACAAGCAGACATTATTCTTTGATTCTCTTGGGGTCCATGTAGAGGATGAAGAAGTGATAGCTTGTGAATGTGTTTATCAAGCAATGTGAAACATCTGCTTCTGTCTCCCAACACACACTACATGCTTTACCTATTCATAGGACACACAAATTTATATAACATTCACAATTACACCCACCAAACTATGAGAACTATTAATACAATTATGATACAAACCTCAGTGCAGGAAGGAACAGTTTCCACAACCACCAATGTATTGGGTGTCTGTAATACCCTGTATGTTTAATGTCTCCAGAGCATGTTTGCATGTCCCAGCACCACAGCAGATCCCTGGATAGCAGGGATAATAGAAAGGTCCACCACAGAAATGCCACTCACCCATTTTTCACCCCCAGAAGAACCCTTGTGCCTGGACATATGGCTGGGGCAGCTCCTGCCCTGGCCCAGGGTGTGAGGCTGGCACACAGCAGAGGTGCATGCAGCACACAGCAGCACAAGGTGACAACACAGCTCTGCTCCTGAGCAGGTTTGCATGGCTACACGGCTTCCCACACACCTCCTGGCAGGGTTCAGGGCCTGCCAGGGCAGCCCTACACCTGGAGATAAGCTCCTGTTACCTTACAGGCATTCAAATTGCTGTCCTGCTCCCGGTGCCACTCTAATGAGTGGTTACACAACAATACTTGCCTGAGGTCTGGCTGTACTCTTTAGAAAACAAACTAAGAAACCCCCACAAACCCCCCACATTTTTTTTGTTACACTAAGTCTTACAAATAGAAATCTAGGGTTAATGAGTCTCTAGAATTTGAGAGTAGGTAAACAAAAGCAACCAAGCAAGAAGTAGGATGGTAGAGCTAATAAAAAGACAAACTAAAAGCACATATACTAATGATTTCTGACAGTAAAGAAACCTTTTATTTTCATTCATGAAATAACATGAATTTAAACCATTTAGGGAAGCAACCATCTTCTAACAGACAGATTGCATATTTAGGACTTAAAACAGATTGAAAGTGAAAATTTTGCAAAAATCATTGGGGAATTTAAATCCTTGTTTAATTGGCGCTGCATGAGCTGCCAGGAACAATTAATAAGGCTAAATTTAACTGCTCTGGCAGTATTTTCCTTTCAGACACAGATGATTTTGGCCAAAGCCCAGGAGATCTAAAGCAGGTCCATCTTTCCAGTGGTGCCAGGGAAGACCAGGCTGGAGGAGATGTGATTCTGAAGCTGGAGGAGAGGAGATTCTGAAGACCTGCAACCATTTTGTGTTCAATGGCACTGAAAAGCAACTCCTCTGCCATAAGGTGCTGTTTCATGCTGAAAACTCTTTTCAGTGTGGCTGCAAACCGGTGAAACCAGATGCAACCAAACAGGCAGGTTTCCCATTCTGTCCTGTGCTTTGGTGTGTGTGCTCTCGTTGAGCTCACACGTTCAGCTCAGGAAGGAAAGCAAACCCAGACACTGCACAAGCGAGCCATGGAGGGTAAGTGCTGCTTGGGGTGTGGGAAACTTGGTTTTGTGAGATGTAAAGTGGTGAGTGACCTTCGCAGCCCAGCCTGAAGGTTGGTCTCCCTCAATTTCCTGCCTCTTACAGCCATGCAGGGGTAAGAGCAGAAGAAACAAGTAAAAACTCGTTATCCTCTAATTTAATTTTAGCATCCTCCTCCCACTGTTCTTCCTGTGAGAAGTTCAGGCATCTGGAATAATACTGTTGCATCAAGAAATGAGAAACAAATTGCTGAAGGGCACTGGGATTCAGGCAATGCCTTCTGCTGGCAAAAACAGCTGCCCCTAAGAAAATCTACCCAAGATGCTGCCTTCAATTCTCGAGGTGCGAGGCCTAAATTTGAAGGCAAATCAGGCTCCCAGCAGAACATGATCACAGCAACTCAAATGGCTCAGCAGCAGCTTCAGCACAGCAGCAGCTCAGAAAAAAATGAGCTCTGGCAGAAATGTGGAGGTTAAAACCAATCTGCCAGTGACAGCAGCAGGACCTAACCTGGGTGTTAGCTCACTGACTCTTTTTGTGTTCTACAGCAGGAAACCATGAGTCCACAGCTGATCCCTGTTAGATGGCAACAACCAGCCCTGTCTCATGCACAACCTCAGCTTCTTCTTTCCCTACCATGTAATTAAAGAGAAATAAAAGAATGACCCATAAAAGCCAACTGAGTGGCAGTTTACGAATAACTGTATTCTCATTAATTACCACACTGTTTAGCTGTGGGAAAGCACCAGGAGGTTTTATTGTCATTGTTTTAACACCAGAAATACTGCAAAGCTCATACTGGATGATGCGTGCAACTGTTCTTCAAGGTACAGTGAAGAAAAAAAGTACTCATAGCAAAGACTGTCTTGCACAAAGTAAGAAAACTTGTATTTTGATCCACAGTGGGAGAAGAAAATGCTGCAGACATAAAAGTAGCTGTCCAAGCATCAAGGGAACAACCATAGCACAGCGAGAACTTTAAATTATTTTAGCACTCCATATAAGAAATGTTTTAAAATCCACAACATACTATCCCTACTCAAAGAGAAAATTTGTTTTTGTGGTTAAGATGAAACTGGATATTCAAAACACATGTTAATTCCTAGTCTGCATGACATGGGAGTAATTTAATTCTCTGTGTCCCAGTTCCTCACCTATAGCTAAAAATATTACTTTTTCTTTTTAAAGGCCCTGCCTTTTAGATTATCAGCTCACAGAGCAGGTATTACATCTTATTTTGTATTGGGTACAGCATTAAGAATAAAGCTGGTATAATCTCAGAAGGGCAAGCCTATACTAAAAACTTAAATTTATGTGGTAAGATTTTAATTTTAACCTAATTCCATGTCTTGTCATGTCTTATTTGGGATGAACTTAAAGGAAAGACATTAATAGCATCACACCTATGTTTCATGCACTGCAATAAACTTTGGAAGAAAAACGCACCACAGAAAGTGAAAAAGAGCTGAAATATGACTGTAAACCTTGCACTAACACAGCAATGGCTTCAGCTCACCTGTATACCCTGTAAATGTGGAGCTGAGCCTTTTACTTCCAGTTGCTCCATCAGTGGCTGCCACTGTGTCCTCTCGCTTGGCACCTGCTGCCACCTCCTCGCCCGCTTCTCACCCCTCACATCTGCAGCACCATTCAAACCCATCCTGAGGGAGCTGGAGGGCAGGGTAGGGGCATGAAGCAGGGGCTGTGCAGGGCAGGGAAGGAAAGCAGCCCTGCACATCCCCCAGCAGAAGCATTGCTTCCTGCCTGCTTCCCCTCAGGAGCATGGGCTCTCATGAGGGTTACTCTGCTGCACTCCTTGCATCCTTCCAGTGCAGATACACCTCCTGAGTGGGGGATGTCTGACCCCTTTGAGCCGCTGCTCTAAACCCTGTAGCCTACAAACCCACAGTCCTCCTCCATGCCTGGGAGTCAGCGCTCAGCCTGTAAACCTGGGGGCTTCACGTGTTGCACATTACTTTGCATGCTTCCAGCCAAGATCCTGCCAAACCAGCACGATCTCTTGAAGCACTACTGCCTGGCCTGAAGCAGCTGCTCTCAGGTCCACGGGCAGCTCCCTGCACTTCCCTGAGCCCCAAGTGTCCCCCTGCCCCACAACAGAACCCATCCCTCACCACCCAGTTGGCACCAGTGCCTGCAGACTGCTCCTGCAGTGCACAAACCAGCTGGCTCGGTTGCCTCTGGACGTGGTTCCCTCCCAGTCCCTTCATCCCTGCTCAACCACACCCCATGCCCTCATCAGACACACTTTTATTCTTGAGGCAAATGTAGGCAAAACATCTGCCTGCCACAGCCTCTTCCCACCTCTCCACGCAGGCTCGCGGTTGGTCTCTCTTTGGAGGAACACCTGGCTCCACTCCAGTGGGTGCTGCTGGCGAAGCTTGGTTTTACTGGGGCTGCCTATGGCAGCCTATGCCATGCCATTTCCCAGGGTCTTTGCTTCCCTACAAAGCAGTTACTCCTCACAGGCTGAGCCTGAGCAGGCTGCTTGGAGCACATGTGATGGCTCCCATTGCCACACAGGTTAATAGAAAGACTGCTGGTGTTTCAACATCATTTGCAATAGCTGACTCCCAAACTAGCCTGGCAAAACTAGCCTCCTAAACAGCCTAGCTGTTAAACTCCCCATCAGTGACTTCCAGGGACAGTCCTCCAAATGATCTGTCTTTTCAGAGCCCCAGGCTGGATCTCAAACCCATATTTCATATTCAAAATAGGCTAATCAGTGAATTTATAAAAAGAACTGGGGAGGCCTAGATGGCTGGCAGTACACACCGAATAATAATTCGAACAAACACTGCCTGCCTGTGATGATAAAGGACAATTGCACAACAAACACATCTCAAATAGACTGCAGTGCAATCTATCTCCATATAGCCCCATGAGTCATGCTGGGTTGGAAAATACTTTATAAATGCTAGTACTGGCAAGCAATAATTTTAATTAGATACGGCCTAATTAAAAAAGAATAGAGGCTTTTATAGTTCATGCTTCCCCAGTGTGTACTAGGGATCCCCACTGGTTGGCAAACAGGAAAAATGGTTGTATTATTTAATAAGCACAATGTTATCAGCAGAGTTTTAATGCAGGATTTAATGCATTTGCTCTGGCTCACCAGAGTGAATGCTGACTGGCCAGGGTACAGCCTGGACAGAGGAACATCACAGGCATTTCACATCTCCAAATGAGATCTCAAAATGTGTCAAAACAATGAAGTACACACAAGGAACTGGCTCAGCCTCCTGGGTATTTATTAAGCTGTATGTGAGTGTTAGATTCGCTGAGAATAAAAATTTGCCTAAAGCTGCAAAGAAGCACCTCAGGCTGATCAGCTTCTTTGCAAGCATAGAGTAATGAGGAGATCCCAAGTGCCCTCACAGCAGCTCTGTGCCTGCCCACAGCCCATCCTTTCCAAAGAGGACCATGCATTTATGGGTGCTCAGGGCTGGTGAGCGGCACTGCCATACCGGCCCTCGGGCCGCAGCCCTCCACTGCAGAGATGGGAACAGCCACAGAAAGCAGAAATCCAGTGCTCCCATGACCCAACCCACTGTCAGCATGGATTCCTCTCTCATTTTCACATGTCGTTGTGTAATGCTTCCACTCTTCTGGCAGAGGAAGCAAAAACACCACAAGAAAAAGCACTTCCTGCAGTATTTCTGAGCTAGTCAAATCCAGGAAATAATGGAAACTATAGTGATGCACAGGCTATTTGGGTTTCTTGTGTTCTTTTGCATTTCTGTTATTTCCTGTGTTTTTCACAAGAATATCTGAAGTCATAAGGAAGATAAGCCTGCATATATGTACATGATAGCATTAGAGTAGTAACTTCTCCCTGAACGTCTTTAAAATAACAGAAACCTTTGGTGAGCGAGGACTCACATCATGGTCACTCCATTGTCACAGCCAGACTGCTCAGTCTGCAGTATCCTTGGATCCCAGGGATGCTGCAGACTAATTGAAGACCATTATTCCTGCTCAGAGGATCCCAGTGAGCCCGTCTCACAGACCAGCACAACAAGCTAAAGATCTGCAGTGTCTCCCTGAGAGCTTGCTGCTTTGCTTCAACCCAAGGACCTCCATCAGTCCAAGCCACCCTCCACATCACCTACTCTTGCATGTGAGGGTGCTGGGGGCTCCCCAGGGCCAGGACAAGAGGCTGGGGTCAGGTGTGGGAGGGCTGCCATGGGGCAGGGCTTGGCTGGGGCTGCCCGACTCTGGCGTCAGTAGTTCTGCTGAGAGCAAGTGCTGCTCAGCAATGCTGTATTGATTTGCCTCACCCAAGGTCACCTTAGAAGATGATTTATATTAAGAAAATCAATTTTTCAAAAAGTCATTGCTGAAAGCAATGCTTGATTTCTAAATTCAGAGCACAGCTGAGCATGTGTCTGAATTACCCAATTCTTATTAAAGGCAGAAGGGAATCTGCCCACAACATAGCTTTACACTGCAAACATACATAATGAAATTTCTATCACTCATTATCGTAACTCAAAAAGACTTAAAAGCAAAAGACTGCTTCCTTATAATTTTGGCTTTTTCCAACCCCACCTGAAGCTGCTAGCAGCATCTGCTTTGTCTTGGGAAGGAAAAAGGGGTTTTGAAATGCAGTCCTTTCCAAGTATTTTGCCCCAGTTTCATAATTTCCTTCCTCAGTGAAACATGCATATTCACCTCCTTTTTATTAACAGAGAATCAGATGATACTTAGTCATCCGTTACTCAAGGCTCTGCACAGATGTCATGCAATGTGCACAGTAACTCAGTAGTGTATTTCCCTGCTTCCATGTTCATTCATGTTTTTCTCCTAATGGATACCTAGATGCTGTACACACACAAATGTTCTGCATCACTACCTATGGAGGGCTCAAAAATCTTTGCAATTTCTGTGGGTCACTTTGCAATTTCTGTGAGGATTCCCTTGGGTGCCAGAGTCCCCAGGGTGAATCCTCACACCACCCAGGACAGTGAACTGGCTGCTGCCCTGGCTCTCTCCTGCCTGCAGGCAGGGTGCAACCAAACCAAAACACAAATGTCGCAGGAAGAGGTAAAACTGGAAGAGAGCGTGGTGGGGCAGAGGCCCTGGCTTGCTGTGGCCTGCCTGCAGCTGCATTAGACAACCAGGGCAAGCTTCCAAGCAGGGTGTAAATAGTGGGATGATGGTTAGGGCATCTTGACATGATATTTTCTTCTATTCATACCATTAACCAATGGCTGAAGGACCTGGGTAGCAGAGTGAGAATGGGGCTATGAGCAGAAGAGCAGAGGCAGGAGCTGATGTCTCTGTAAACCCCATGTTCAGCATTCTCCTAAAGCTCCTGAAGGAACTGATTTATATACAGAGATTTTTCTCAAACTCTGTTTTGGAAATCTGTCCTCTCAGCCAGAGCCTGCCAGCCAGAGCTGTAGTTAGACCAGCTTGCTGCATGCTCACCTTCCTTCAGACAGAGACTGGTGCTTTGCCAGCACGGGGGTCACCAGCTGGTCAGGCTGCTCTGCCCCACGGGTGGCTGCAGGACACTGTCTGGGGGATTTACAGTGTCCACCTGTATTTTCACTACAGGAGAAGCTGAGCAGCACAGCATTTGTGCAAATGCAGCCTGGTTCTCACAGCCGACAGTCTGAGCAGCCTGTTTGTGCATCAACACTTGAGGTGGATAAGGTAAAGCTTGCAATGTTATGAGACTATTCCAAGCATTTCCCTCCAAGATTTGCATCAGTACGTCTCCTTAGATGGCTGTGAACTACCATCCTCTTCCCTCCTTTACTCTCTCACCTCACTCCACCTCTTCAGGCAATCACATAACTCCTCGCTCTTGCTGCTCCAGTTTGTCAAACTGCTCCTCTGACACCACGGTCATCTCCTGTTACATAGGAAATAGCAGTTGCAAGAACAATAACTTGCCAGTCACCCTGCACAGCTCCTCTGACCCACCACAGGTACCTTCAAAGTCTGAACTACCATCCTAAAAAAAAATACTGTATTCTTAAAATAGTTTAAAATATATTTACACCTCAAAAAGGTGCTTAAATAATACATTAGTCTGTGATAGCTGCTAATTTTTTGAAGTCTTCACTAATGTACATATTTATGCACATAAATATGTAATTATATGCTTTATATAGTCGTTTATCCCCTTTTCAGTCCAGCATGACGAGCTGCCAGGGTGCTGTCAGCACTGCGGCACGCGATGCCTGCTAGCTGCATCCCAGCACTTACAGAATGCACGTGTCAAGTGCTGCACATTTCCTGGTGTCACCACCATTTGCTCAACACATCACAAACAAAAGGATGGGTTAGGCTTTCCTGGTGATCTTTTTTTCCAGAGAATGGAGATGTCTGTTCCAGAATCTATTAACTGAAATGCAGGTGAAGTGTTAAGATTACCAATATAAACCGAAGTTGTTACTGCAAACCTCCAACACAAAACCTTCATAATTACATAAGTATAATAAATGGTTCTCTGAGTCATCTGTAATTGGGAAGCATCACTGAGCTGCTTCTACCAACACAGCTGGGCCTGGAGCAAGCATTTATTAAAGCTCCTTAATCTGGGCTACTTAGCCATCCTTACTGAGGCTGAGTGTTCCTGCACTTTGTGTTAAGGCCAGCGAGATGAGCTACATACACCAGCTGAAGGAGAGAGGGAAGATTATGAATCCCCATCCTTGCAAGAATAATTAGACAAATATATCCCCACTCTCATTTGGTATCACAGTAAGTAAGTTTGGCAACTATTTGCCAAGGTTATTCAGTGTATTAGGAGCTTCCTCATCACAAAAACCTCCTTTGGCCTTCAGCTTTGAATTTTGTATTAACCAGTTCTGACTGGTCCAAGATGTGTTTATAGGAGTTTTCTGGAGCCATTAGCATCTAAGTATTTTCACTACATATTTTCAGCCATCTGTGGGCAGACTGATACAGCAGTACCGACAGGTTCTTCTGTCTCCATGACTGGATTACATAAATTCAATTACATGGCCCAGACAATTTTTTTGAAGCATTTGCTTTACATCCCCATTCTTTGCATTTTATGTCCTTATCTGTAGGACAATGCTCTGTACTAACTTCATGGTTTGCTTTTTCCTTCACACATTTAAATAATTAATTTTAAAAATATATGCAGACATCAGGACCAATCTGCCTCTAATTGAAAATGAGAATATTGAAGCTCACAAACAATGCCATTTTAAAATATCATGTAATTACGTGATGGGTGGTGGGGAGAAATAAGATACATCCATGTATTAAAATAAAAATACAGGGTAGCATTTCCTAAACTGTTTTACATTTGATGAAGTTAAGCCTCATTTTTTGTCCTGTATCAATATTCTACCTAAGTCTACTGTATTTTAAGTCCAACTGGATGTTTTTATTCACCCTGCCGTTATGAGAAGTGGATCCTGATACCAAATTTGAAATTGAATTTATGAGTGCTGCCACTCAAAAGCAAGGACCAAGCAGGGGTGGAAGGATATAAGACTATGGAAACATCAAAACAACTCAGATAAAACTGTGTGCAACTGTAGGAAAGCAAAATAGCAGCTTTATACAAACACTGAAATAAGGCACTCAGCCCCTTCTGTCTCTTGTAATGGTGGAATAAATCTTTTCCATCAGGAGGATTTTCCCCTTTCACGATTTGAAATGCTGGAGATGTGTGACACAACAGAAGGAAGGAATTTAACCAAGGTTTAGTAGAATCATGAGGGACAAAGAGTGAGTTTTTCCAATCCTGTAGGTTTCACAAAGATATCAATGTTGCTAAGAGTTTTGCTTTGGAAATAATCCAAACCCAAAATTCTGCCAGGAAGTGTGTACTACCACTGAGAAAACACATCACTGTGCTGCAAGGATACAGGCTTCTCAAATCCTCCCCAAAAAACCAGCTCCAGCTTGTGGATGTTGGACCACCTGTGTGTGCATTGTGGCATGTGGCTGCCAGATGTGGCACAGTAACCCAGCAGGTACAGTTATGTCAAAATTATCATACTTCTACTAAACATCAGGGAGGAAAAGAAAGCAACAAAGTGAATAAATATTTAAGGTCCTCAGAAGATACACTACTGAAACAGGTCTGTGGCTTTCATGGCAGGGCCTGAGAATACCCCCAAGAAAGAAATCAGTCAGTTCCTCCAATCTGCTTGCCTGAAGCAAATGGACAAGGAATGATACTGATATAGAGGAAAAATAGGTCAGTTTTATCTCAGCTATTTTATGCAGCTACTTTCTATGATAAATAAAGATTTCTAGTGAAGCAATCTCAATTTCTGTATGGTATATTACATATTCCACTCATTCATCTACTTTCTAAGATGAAAGACCTGACTGATTGCACTGGGTTTGATAGAATATTAATTAATGCATAACACTCCAGTGTATAATTTAGCAATGGTCTAACCACATGACAGTCATAAATGCTAAATGATTATTCCCAAGCATACAAGTTCTTCCTAGAGAAGCCCTAGAAAGCATGGCATCGAAGATTTAAATGTAAGAACCCACAGAACAAATTAAGAGAGAAAGGAATTCAAAATAAATTTTTTTTTAAACTGAGAAACCTCAAAACTGTATCGCTGTCTACCACTTAGTCCATAAAGCTGGGAGAGCTGTGGACAGCAAATGCTTTATCCACAGTGAACACAGTTTCCCTTCCTTCTTAGCAGCTGGCTGAGAGGAACTAAACTTAGCAGGCCTGAGGTGTAGGAAACCAGATAGCACAGTGTATGGCTGGATAGGAAATACAGGGCTCAATGTGTTTGAGGTTAAGATTAAGCCCTGACTTCCTTTGGGTCTATTTTAAACGGTGGCAAATGATGGCATGCTTTCTTACAATAAAATGACAGATGATCAAAGGTCGAATATGATCTGTATGTCAAGCATTTGTAGAAGGACCTTTCTTTGGGGGACTGTGCAGGAAGCATTTTAACATGGTGTCTCATACTTCCCCTCATCTGTGTTTGTTCAAAACATACCAGTAACTGGGGAAAGCTGGGTGAATGGCTGCAGAGAACTGGCCAAGCAGCGTGTGCCTGCACAAGGAAAACAGTTGGGCTTTGGATAGAGGGAAGGAAAGACTACCATGGTCCCAGCCATCACTCATGTGAGGAAAACAGTAAGACAGCATTAGCTGTACTCACACTTCCAGGTGCAACACCTGGGAAACAAAGACACAACATGTTGAGGCCATCTTCCCAGCCCCCATTCTGGAGGTAGCCAGAGATCTAAGCAGAAAAAGTGTAAAAAACTATTTGGAAACGGCGCTTTTTCCAGCTGCCATTTTAAATACAGTTTTGCAACGCCTATAGCAAACAGGATGCAGGACTCAGTGTGTCATGCTGAATACAAGTGGCACCCTTGCTAAATTTGCTAGCATTATGTATTACCCATGACTGCTGCTGAGGCAGCCAAAGGAGGACTTCGCCTTTATGTGAAATTGAAAAACAAGAACACACAAGTCTTCATCCCAGAAAGTGAAGGGGTACTTGAACACCACAACCATCCTGTCTGTCACAAGGCTCACTTCCTTCCCACCCTCTTTCTCATACCTAGAAATCTGCAGAACGAAAGCCTGTGTTTGAAAATTCCTTTTAATCAAATTGTTCAACTTGCCTCAGGCAGTGTTGCAACAGTCCACAGCTCCAACTCTGACCTGGAGCCTGCTGGCAGCTCTGTAGCTGCCCCTGCCAAATACTTGTCCTACTTCACTAAAGCAAAAGAAGATGTTGTGGCTTTTTTTCCACTAAGAAAGATAACTGGGATCACTTGGCTTCTCTAAAAATCCACAAGACCCAATTTATTAGTTACAGCAAGAGCTGAAAATAAAATTGTTCAGCCCACACTTTGTGAGGATCCTGCTGGCAGCATCTACTCTCATTCAAAATTGGTCACTTTTAAGTGCAGCTGTGTGGACTCTTAAAAAGCAGCACAAAGCTGCTTCCACTGAGATTTGACACTGGCTTAACAGAGCAGGGAGAATTTTTTAAGTATAGAATATTAAATATGTATTTCAATCAGAAAAGCCTTCTCTGATGTTAAGTGGGTGGGAAATCAGGAGAACATTCTATAAAAAACCATTGTGTTTTCTCTAGACCCTGTCCTTCTGCCTCTGGCAGCACAGCCCACTTAACTGGCTAACAGGATGCCAGCAGGAGTCCTGGGAACTGAAGGGCAGTTTTCGAATGCTCACTGTGGTCTAAACAGTGAGAGGTGAATATCCTCTGAAATGGCTCTGTGCTGTACAGAGGAACACAGGTACCATTCCCCCGTGGCCTTTCTAGGATTTGTTAGCTCCCCAAGAGGTTCTGTGAGCAGTATGGGACTGCAGCCAGCTCTGAGTGTGAGTGAAACCCCACAGAGAACACAGGGGGTACACCCTGTTACAGGCATGCTCTATGTTCCAGCCCTTCCATGACCAGCAGAAGAGGGCCATATACTTCTCCTGCTCAGGCAGCTCTTGGTGGCTATCTCCAAGCTCCTACAAACAAGCAAGGCAAGGAGATGCCAGCCACCATATGGAAGAAAACTGGCACAGGCAAGAGGTATTTTACTGCTCTGAATAAAAGAAACCCATCAGCAATGCAACCATTAGGAGAAAGGAATAGGAATAATCACACCTAGATGCACATGATAATAAACCTAGCATCTGACTCACACTAAGATGTGCCAACCATAGTCTTTGGACTAGTGGCTGACCTACCAAAAAACTTGGGATCAAAAAAAAGATCCAAAACATTCTCATTCAATGTGAAGCGTTCTTATCATCAGAACAGGAAAAAATAGTTTGCAATTTTGTGTTAAAGCAACTATCCTGTTCAATAAGTTTTATGTTTGGGATATCATAAAGCCCAGTTTTTCTGTTGTTTTTTTTATAATAAAATAGTGAGAGCCTAGAACTGGACACAGGATTCAAGGTGCAACCTCACCAGCACCAACTACAAGGGGAAAGCGTTTACAAAACACTAAACCATTTTCCAAGTATCCTAATTCCACCTTTTGTCTTTGTCTGAAAGCTTTTACTAAATTCAAGTTAAAGTTACTTATGCTTCCAGTTTCTGTTCCAGTCTCTGGCAGATCACTCAGTCTAATGGGCAATTAACAAACATGAAACAGGGATAACTCACCAACTCCCCCAAACAGGGGATAGCTCAACAAAATATTGAGCTCAGTTCTGGCCCGTTTTGACAGATGTCAAAATGACAAGCCGGAGCAATTTGGATAAAGAGACTGTGGTGATTAGGAGAAGCTGTCACAGGAGGACAGAAGAATCTGCTCCCTGGCACATCCCTGTCCCACAGCTTGCTGTCTTCCTGCGTTTGGCAACTGTTAACATTTCAGCATGCACACTACAGACAGCACGAACAGTGAGGCTGCAAGGAAGAGAGGACACAAATATCTTATCCATCAGGTTTAGAAGATCAGTGGCATTAAGGCATTAATTCCCTCAGCTGTGAAAGAGCCCTCAAGATGCCTAAGAGTAGATGGAAAAGCTCAAATGCTGTCACAGTGAAAGGTAAGGAGGTCGGCAGGGCCACATTTCCTCACTGGGTGTACCCATGTTATCTGACTGCCAGCAAAGGACATCCACGCCAGCTTTACCCCAGCACGGTGTCCCTGTGTGCCTGGGAGCTGACATCGCTGAGCCTTCCCCACCTCCAGGCTGTAGTGTAGGGAATGCACAGCAGGATCCTCAGGGTAGGAAGAGCCACGACTGAGCCATGTGAGGCCATCGCAGCTGCTGCAGTGGATCCCAGGGCACAAACTCATGCTCCACCTTTGGTGCCAAAGCTATTGCCAAGGCATTTCCCCTTACTGCGACCCCCTTCTGGTAGAAGAATGGAAATTATTTTTCCCGCAGGGAAGGCTGACAAGGTGGAAGCTGAGCTTTGACCCACATATCTACTAAAAATTACATCCTCTATGTTCACTTACATAAACATTTTTTCTAGTATTTAGACCACATTTCTGTTTCAAGGCTTTGTCAATGCAAAAACTTACCCAGAGCCTTCTGGAGTCACTTAGGATATCATCTCCTCACAGAACACAGAAGGTTTGAGGAAAGCAGGGGGCCTTGGTTAAAAATAATTTATGCTGTTTAAAATAATTTACATAATTTTAAAATATTCACTATATTTAGGCATATCAGATAGAATTCCCGTAGCTTCACAAATGCTTCTTGAAGACTGTGATTGACAACATGGTCTCCACTGGAAGACCATTTTCAGGTGCTCCAGCTTTGATTCGGCACTGAGTGAAACAGCAGTATAATTTATTAATATTGTTCTGTAAAAGCAATGGCCAGATATCACATATATTTTAATCAGGGGGATGAGAAGGCTCAGTATTTTTCTGCTGACCATTCTAAATACAGGGCCAGCATGGATTTTCTGGGGGAAGCACAAGGGAGTTGCAGACTCCTTTCTAATACTGCCCACACTCTGTGTAATGGGACATGGGAAGATCTGCACCCCAGGGCAGCAGCCATCCTTCAGTACGATAGGCTATGACCAGAGACATAAACTTCGGATCTGAAAAAGTACTGAAGTGTTCAGAAAGGCTACACAAGATAATGGTGAAGGGTTTAATTCACACTGAGCCAGTATGGCTGGAAGGATAAGCACAAGCATTAAAGCACAGGAGTTCTCTTGCCAGCTCTGCCACTAAGTCCATGCAAATCACTTAATCTTCCTATTTGGTTACCCCTTTGCTAAAAGGGGAATGTTAATATTTATTTACCTTCCAACTCACAGGCATGTTGTGAGGATTAATTAGTTAATAACTGTTAAGTGCTTTGAAGATACAAGTGACTCTGCAAAATACTAAGTATTATTAACTAACATTAGGCTAACGATGCAGATAGGAATGGCATTTTTTTCATGAGCTGTATCAAAGCAGAGCCCAGGATTCAGCACTGAGATGCATGCTAGCTAGTGAAAAACAAGGTTATGAGAAAGATTAAAAAATAGTGAATTTATTTCCACTGGCCCACTGGAACATTTAAAAAAAAATCAAACAAAAAAACCAAAAAACCAAACAACCAAAAAACCCCCAACCAAACAGCTGTGCAATTCCCAACCTAGCAAAACCCTGCCTCTATTAGTAACTCAAGACCACATTCTGAAAGCTGTTGCTTTGCACCTTGATTAGTCATTTCCAATATGCAAAGTGTTATGGTTTTGAGTTGGTGGCAATTTCCACTCCTACATCTTGCTCTGCACCTGTGAAAACAGTGGCACACAGCTTAAGGCAGGCAAGAATCAAGTGCAACATGCAGGCCTTATATACTAAAATTTCACAACAAAATTTCTTGGCATTGATTTCTAGCAAACTTCTGTGGGAAATCCGGACAGTTCTGGCACAGCTGAGTGAGAAGAGTGGCTTTGCATTCAGACAGATCTCCTGAGCCAAAGGAAGGGACAGCCTGGGGTTTGTGAGGGCTGGCTGCCCAGGAACAGCGTGCACCTCTGCCTTGTGCTACTGTTATAATTCTAGCAAAGAAAGATGGTAAAGACACAGCCTGGAAAGTTGAGACAGCAACTAAAATAACTTCGGAAGATGCTTCCTCAGAGCAGCTGTCCACATAGCTCCACTGAGGAAGCCAGGTGCAGCTCCTAAGACCCATCAGTAGCTTCCACCTGTGGAACTAAATCACTTGCTGCTTATACAGAAAGACCAGGAATTCCTCAATTTCAATTGCAATCAAGCATTTGGTTGATATTTGCAAACAATTCACAATTCAAATATATAACAGTATTTATTTCTATCTTATTATCTTGTATGAGTCTCAACACTGTAGTTTCAGGTGCACAAGGCAACATTTTCTCACTCTCTTTTTTCACTTCTCCACCTGAGCCAGCAAACTTAGTTTTGGTTCTTTATTTTTTTAATTACTTCAGTGCTAGCAGAGGTGCATAAACACACAATGATTTTAGGAGGGAAAAAAGATAACACTCCATAGACCTCTTTTTTAGTAAGTCTTCATACAACTGTTCTCGTCCTGGACAAAATTTTTAACTTCTATTATCTCACAGCATGGTTGTACAAAAGAAAGATTATGAAACAGAACAACACAGAAGTTGAAAAAGCTGAGATGAGAGAAGGATTCCATTTATCTCCAAAAATCTGCAAAACTTTTTTTGAGTGTTACAGAAACACCTTAAGCCCTGGTGCTAGGAATGTCTGTTGGCAGACACAAGATTCACTGTGAGACAAAGACGACCTAAGATACCCACAGACTCCCTCAGACTGAAGACAGCGGCTCTCAGGCAGACGGATGATTAAGAAAGCAACACAGCCAGGCTCTGCTGCACTTGTTTGACCCAGTTGAGAGGAAAGAGGCAATTCCTCTACTCTCATTTCCAGATTACAAAGCTCAGAGGCACAACATAATTCCCAGAGGTACAGGTTTGACAGCAGCTTGAGAAGTCTCATTTCTTTCTGCATTACAATGTGCTAAGTCCTTTGGGGATCCCTACCTTGCACTCAGTTTCCCAGGTACGCTCCTCCTGGGGAGGGTGGGTGAAATGCCTTTGTAAATCCATCTCCTCAACAACACTTTTGTCAGAAGAGAAGCAGCTGCTGCAGCTAAAACAGGTTGGGAGAAGAGTTTTGGCTGAGCCAAGTGAAAGCTGCTGAAGTCTGACATTCAGTTACAAGGCCTTGTACAGCGGGTTACAAAATGTAATTAACCATTAGGTACATGAAGTTATTGTAAAACTTAAATACAGCAAATATCTTCAACAACTGCATCTCAACACAGGAAATAGAGAGGCTGAATTTCACATCTCAGTGTAAAGCTCAAAGTAGTGGTGACTGTCAAGGATGCTTGGCATTTTAGTAGTCTTCTGATGATCAAGTTCTGTTTTCAGGTATTTACAACATGAATAAAGAATATTGACTTGAAGTTAAATTTTATGTAACTCAACCCTAAATTTTTTCTATTCATCTTAGCAATATGTGGGGATTTTTCCTGTCTAAAATACAGGGAACAAAGACTATTTTGCATATTAAAAATATATCCATTGTGACATACCTCTTCCTGAAATGTATTTACTAAGCTCTAACATTAGCTGAAGATTTCTGCTTGACTGCAAACACCAATGCATATTATGAATATAACTACAATCCACTTATAACACTGGAAATGTTAAAAACATTTAAGCATGAACAAAGGCCAAATACCAACTCTAAATATCTTACCCTCTGGATATATTGTTGCTTAATCAATTTTCACATGGATTCTACTATTGCTGCTGAAATTGCTGGCTCTTCTTTGACACATAGTGTTGGACTCAAAATACTATAGATCTGAAATGCTAATGTGTTTTCCACTGTGTGCGATTCCTACCAATGAAATATATCATCCACAGTTACTTTTATCTCAAGCCAAGTCTAGCAAGGGCAAAACAGTCTTTTATTGGCTTGAGAGCTTCTTACGTCAAATTCCCTGCTTTTTTAACCTCCAAAGCAATCACAGGCTGACAGCACCATCCTGGATTTTATTTTGCAGTATTATGAGCCCCTCTTCCTTACACATGGAGAATCAGAGGGGCTGGGATCCTTCTTGAGGCAAAGAGGCACATTACTCGCAGAGTGCCTGACAACAGGGGAAATTGCTTTTTCTTTTTGAAACACACAGTTAAGGGGCAGGCTCAGCCAGTGCAGGAGCTTCTGCAGAGCCTCCGGGAAGAAGAGGAAAAACACTTCATGCTCCTTGCCAAGACGTTTTAGATGCTAAGTGGAGCAGCAGCAAACCTGAACCAAGTGACTAAAGCCCTCACAAGCCAGCCATGCAAACAAGGAAAACAACCCTTCAGGAACAGATTTTTTCAAACAACCCATAGCAAAACAAGCAAATGCACATTGTAACAAATAGCATCACCTCTTATCATACGTGAACAAGAGATGCTGCTGTTTAAAGGATGAAAAAATTGGCTCTCATGAGCACAACATCCAGTGCTTCAAAACCTGCTAAGCTACCAATGCATCTTCTACATTTCGCAACAAAGGCACGCACTCAGATTCTTCACATAGAGCTCAAGCAAGTAGATCCAGCACACTTTAAATTATTTTGAGCAGATCTGGCACAATGCTTTTGCAGTTCAAAAGAACCTGCCACAGCATCCATAGAAGATCTGCAATCGCTCACTCCAGTGTCCTGGGCACAGAGATGCTGTGAACACAGTACAAAGTCAGCGCGAGCATCTCATAACTCTCGCTGACATTATGACAGCTCCAAAGGCCAAGAGCCAAACACTGCAATTCCTACTTGTGCTGCTCACAGGCTAAAGAAACACAGTGTCACTCTGAGGGCAAAGGCATTTTTTCATTTTCTTGCATAGCTGGTTTTACATATAAAAGTTAACGTTAAACATCTGACTAAAACTGGCCAGAGAAAACCATATTTTCTCTGGAGAAAAAAGAGTTGTAGCATCTACCATGGCTAAAATCCAAACTAACATCAAAGCGCTCTTGTATCCAGGGCACTGGAAAAAGATCCATCAGCATTCAAGACACCAGACTGCCAAAGCTCCTGCCTACTAATTCCTATACAGAAATTCTGTTGTAAGACCCAAACAAGTCCTCATCTCTAACTCTGAAGAATTAAGAGGGCAGCAATGAGAGTGCTGCTACACCTGTAAATGCTAATAATTTTAATACTATTTAGTTGTTTCATCACGTAGCAGCTATGCACTTTGGAAAATGAGATATGAGTGGATATGTAATGCTACAGTGATAGCTGCTTACAGCAGGGTCATGAGGTAAATACAAACATTGTTACAACAGACGTATTCAATTTTGTACGTACAGAGGTCATTAATAAGTAAGATTCAACTATGATAATAAACCTTGAAAATAAATTAACTGGTGATTTTCTTCTCACTGAGTCCACATATTTCTCATTTGTTCTGGCTGGCAGCATAGCAACCTAGTGGTTAAGAGTGGCCTGTTTGCTTTGTCAGAGCTGTTGTTCAGATGTCTAAACACATATATCATTACATAATTTTCAAGTTTAAAATCAAAGTGGTTGTTAACATCAGAGTATAAACTCAGACTATGGGGGGGTGGGGTGGTGGTGGTGTTTTTTTGAGAGTTTTGTTTGGCAAGGGTTTTTTTTGCGTTTTGGGGTTTTTTGCTGACTTGAAATAAAATGTTACATAAAGGAGACAGACATTCAAACATTGAAAATCCACATCAACATGCTGAGTTTATTACAGAACAGCTCACTGGAAATTATTGGGTACTAATCTTTTAATACTGCAGCTGATCCTTGGTCAACCTGTTACAAGAGCAAATTGCCATTCCCAGCTGTGCCATACTATAAGAGGATAAACATCAGAGTGGCCCTTAGGAACAACCTATTTCAAGAATATCTCCTCAGTCTTTTACAGCTAATCAGAGCAACATTAACAGAAGGAAAGCTGCCAGAAGGGAGCATATGTAAATATCAATCCAACTGGATGCAGTGAAGCACTGACTACTTTTTTTCTTTAAATGTAGTAAGATATTGAAAACTCACTATTAAAAGACTGCAGAATTAAGACTCAGGGATCTAACACACAAAAAATCTGGGCCTAAGTACTTAGGAGAGTCTCTTCTCTCTCATTGCAATAAAGCCACAGTGGAGTCCGTGGGAGTTAGGTACCTTAGTGCTCAGCCTATTTCAAGAGAATGTGGTGGACTCCCACATCTGAAGCTGCAGTGCCAACCAGAGCATGATGGACATTTGGGAATCCAAATGTCTCTGGATCTTACCAGGCGCTACATAAGATAAATTTCCACTGAAACAAGTTCTGATCAACAATTTTTCATTCCACAAGTGCATTTTCTCTTTCAGTTTCCACAAATTTCATTTGTACTTTCTCTACCTTGTGCTTCCTTCACAATTTCAAGATGACTGCTCTAATTCATGGCTGAACAAGAATCCCCCCTCTGGACTCACAGCAAGTCTTGTCTAAAAAAAGGCTGTCAGCATTTGTAAGGTTTTTAAGGCAGAAATATTTACTTACTGTTAGCACGACACCTAAAGGCATGGGACTGCCAATCTAACTAAGGTCTTTGGCCACTACTGCAACATTAACATTACACAATTACTTCAAATTTACAATCCTTTTGCTTTCTGTTACCTATGGAAAAGGGTATTCATATTAATTGTCAGATGACTAAACACCACTTTTTTTTATTATCCCAACCCATTCCAAGATGACAGTATGGAGTAACTGCAGAATCACACTGTTCATTTAATGTACTACAAGAAAAAACCTCCTCCATTTCCCAAAACATTTATGAGGATAAACAAAGGCTTCTGAAGAAAACTGTTTTACTGTTGTCTTTCCAGTAATTACAGAAATATGGACTAGACAGTTTTAAATACTGATAAAACCGAGCATATTGGCTGGGGCATCTCTGTGAAAGCCATCCTGATGCTTCTACACTACTAACCCACTCTTCTGGGCCAAAATATCAGAGGAAGGAAAATATATTTCTCCACAAATAACCACCACCCGAGGCAGCATCCATCCCATGGTGTGAGCAGGAAGGGCTGTGTGCCCTGCCTGCTCCCTCCCCACCCCAAACAGTTCAGCTGCATCCACGGAGCTGACCCAGGCCAGCAAGCAGCTGACTCTTAACTACTCTCGAGTGTTGCTATCTCTCTGGTCTTGCTTTACACAGTGTTAGTACTCACACTGTCGGTTGCTGCTGGAATTACAGACTGAAAAGAGAGTGGAGGGACACAAAATATCTTGACATTTGACTACTGAAAACTGGGGAGTGGTGTTAATCATTGAAAACATGAGAGTATATGAGAACTGCTAATAAAACAGGTAGCTGAATATAATTTACATA
Source organism: Irena cyanogastra (assembly GCA_013397155.1). Lineage (NCBI taxonomy): Eukaryota > Metazoa > Chordata > Aves > Passeriformes > Irenidae > Irena > Irena cyanogastra. The sequence continues at coordinate 3,299,741 of VWZV01013172.1, read as the reverse complement.
TATTTTCCATTACTTGTGCCAGAGCTAGATCTAAAAGCTTGCACTAAAGAACAATTCTTCTTACCAGTTTTATAAGCTTCTTCCTTGGCACATGTGCCTGCTACAGCACAGACCAAAGGGCTTCACAAGCATTTTATGTTCTTTTTTATCCCCCACTCACTAACATCTTCAACAAAAATGGTAGATTCATCTTTGGCCTTCTACCTGCATGGGGAATATCTGGCCAACCCTCATAAAATGAGTCCAGTTTGAAAGCAGCCAACATTACAAAACAACTTGAGCCACACAGACAGTCCTTCCCATCAAAACCGTGTGTCCTTCTGCTGATGCTGCCAGAACCACCGGAAAGGCCTCTCCAAACCCACAGAAATTACTTCCCCTTCGTGCCAGTGCTCCTCTGTGTGCAGGAGGAAGGACGGTCTTGTGGCTCGCAGAGACTTGGCTGTCAGCATGAGTGCCTTCTATTCCTGGTGGTCACCAACTTCTCTTGTGATTTTGGGAGAGTTATCAAACTTCTCCACTCACCAAAACGTCTGTCTGCTATACAACATAACAATTCAGTTTTGCCCTTTAATGGAAATACCTTTGGAAAATTTGATAGCTTGGCACAGATGGGAAGCAGTGTAAGAATTAAAAATATTATTATGTTCATAGTGCCATTATTTAGTAGCATTTCAGTTCTCACCGAGTAAAATTTTCATCAGATATATAGTGTCTTTATCTCTGAATATTAACTACAGTGTCAAGGCACAGAGAGGTAACTATTTAAATATACCTACCTTTCTGCACCTGAGGGAGGAATGTGGCAAATACAACCAAAGCAAGCACATCTTGAACTCATTCCACCTTCACAGTTATGGTAATTTTCAAGAATAAAGACAGCAGTACTGTTTATATGCATTTCTTGTAAATCCCTCCTCAGGCAACTGCTATCAGATCAATATTCCACATCAAACAGTTACTGAAAGTTTTCAATGTCTGCCTCATTTAAGTGTAATTAGATGTATTTCATCATTTTCATTTCCACTGTGCTACTGTCCACCAGCACAGTGCAGTGTAACAGGTGTCCACCTGAGTGACACAATTCACATGGCTCAAAGGAAGGAGCAGCTGTATTTGTACACATGCTTTTACTCCTGATTCCCAGAGCTAACATGGATTTTGACACAAAACCAAACAATGTGCAAGACCTTTGTGATGCTGCTCTCCTGCAAAGCTGGCTGGAAAGATGACACACAAGGAGGTGGCACACTGTCCACATTCTCAAATATTTTCTGCAGGTTAGAAACAATTGCTTTCAAAAAAGTTTGAATTTCACAAATAGAAAGAGGCATAAGGGAGGCTTCCGCTGACAGACTTCAAACACTATATATTTGATTTAAAGCTGAAGGCAGCTGCTTTGTGAACCCAGAGTAAATAAATTTCTTCAGTCTTGACATTAAAGATAAAAATGTTACCTCATGTAAATAACCAGACAACCTTGAACTGGAACTTGCAATTAATTTCAGAGCTCATGTTCTCAGCCTACCTCAACAAAACTAATTTCAGGTGGCTCTTCTGAACACAGAGAGTGAAATAAACTCAGTCTGAAACAGAGGTAAAAAAAAAGTTGGAGATATAATTTCTTTTCCTTTTCCATCATACACTTTTCTCTTCAGCCCTAGAGCTGCCTAGCAATATAACAATTCAAGAAGTGATGTCATCCTGGGGAATTTTTTTTTTCATCCGAAGTACTGTATCGAACACCATTATCTATGACTTGCCACTCAGTTTCAAAAATAGTTCATATTAAATTAAGCTACTGAGCACTGGATTACAGGTGTCTTTTCACATTTGAATTTCTCAGAAGCAAAGTGAAATTGTCATCTAAAACATTCTGCCGCCTTGTATTATTCACAACTTTCTACTGAAATTATTCCAGGTCTATTGCAGAAATACTAATTCTGGTTTTGTTCGTGGAGCTCCTGTGAAGAAGTTTTGCTCCTGCAAGGCCACTGTGCATACAATTATCTGGAAATGCCATGTGCACGGTGAGTATGCTGGGTGTGCAGGAGGAGGTCAATAGTTTTTGTGCTCCACATTACCATCACTAAATGTTGATGCAATTAGGGTACATCCCCAAGTATGAATAAGATGCTCAGATCTGCTTCTCTGCAATTGTAACACAGTTACAGCATTGTTGTGTTGGTTGGTATTTCCTAAGCAATAGTCAACACAGTTTTGTGTTCTCCTTTCATACTACAATAGGAACAGCAAGTCAAACTGTCCTGTTGTTTGACTGAAAATATGGATTATGTAAAAATGAAGTTCTTTCTCACCCAAACTGGTACTAACAGCACTGCTTTCAAGCTAGTCACCCCCTCCAGTGAAAACTGGCTTGTTCAGAACCCATTTGATAATTTTCCTGTTGCAACTATGTCTAAAGGGACAGCTCTGTGCAGAAAAAAAAAATATGGAAGCTGTTAATGGGATCAAGCTGTTAATTTTCATTGTCTTAGCTCCCAGAAGCTCCAAAAGCCAACATGGAGACTACAAGAGAAACTTAGCTTTCAGAACTGATTTCAATGCAGCAGTATGAGCTACCACCACTAACTAAGGAGTTGTTTTCATTACACAATTTGAGATGTTACAGGGGCCTTCCTTTTGTGGAGGTCAAGCTGAAAATCAGAACCAGTAGCAATTAATCTTTTTCCTCCACATGCATTCAATTCCTTGTCAATGACAAGGAATCCTCATTCCAGAGGGTCACATAAATTAAATAGAGGATGAAGATACAAAGCTGCCACATGTGTCTTTGTCCCACCCAAAATGTAGTCTCATTAACACTGTCCTGAGGGAAACAATTCTATTTTTATTGTTTGTCCAGCTATTTTTATCATTTGAAACATTTCCCAAGAAATGTAATCATCTCCTGCTGTTTACTGATTAAATTAACTATCAAATACAGTATTTAAAGTCTGATTAAAGGAGGTTGTTCAAGCTCCTCCTCTTTACCTCCCCACTACTAATAAAACCCAACAAATTAAAACCCACAAACTCAATTATTGTAAACAGAAATGGACAATAAATTCTCCTACTTTGCAACCAGCTAAAGAAAACTAAAAACAAAACATTATCCCTCTTACAAAGATACAGGAATATAGAAGGAAGGAGAAGTTTGTCTGCCAGACATTCCTAAGGAGTGGGTCCAAATAATTAGGTGTGGGGAGCACATTTGAATACAGTCTGAGAACACTCTGATTTTTTTGCTTGAAGTTCTCAATAACTAAAAATTGCAGTAATTAACACCTGAGGGAATATTCATGCATTTTTCATACACGAAAACAATCTGCATGCAAATGCCATCCAGACTCTCCCCAAGTGACTCAATCTGACTAGAGCCAGTCAGTAAAGAAAGGACTTTTCAGCCCTTGGACTTGCCCACAGAAAGAGCACACTGCAGGCACAAGGGAAAAGGAGTTTTAGTTGGTTTAAGTTACACTGATTCACGAGGCCAGTGCCTACTGAAGGACAAACCAGCTGCTGAACACATTCTGCTTTAGTGTAACATGTTTTCCCATGGTCCCTAAGAAGTTTTTAAACAAAAGGTGAATAAAAATTGCTTGTTTCACTAGAAAGGGAAAACATCTGACATGTTCTTAGGAAACTGTGAGAAATCATCAAAAAAAGCTGTGCGAAATCATCAGGAGATAAGCAGTTTAAATAAAAACATTGAAATGTCTCTATGTACCCAGATACACAGCTACAAGAGAAAGGCTGCTTTATCCTCTCAGCTTTGATGTCTGCTGGCAGATGTTAATTTTCTGTCTCTTAAAATGAAAGGGGAATTGCCTATAGAAGCAAACAGAAATTAAGCATAAGATGTTAGTCAAAATGCCCCAAATCTTTACATCTCTTCTTAATGTCTCCATCGCACGCTTCTAGTTTTTCTAATAGGACTTTAAGACCTTACACTTTATATTTAGCTACTGATACACAGCTGTAAACTGAGGTTCAACAACATGATCCATAAGTTTAGTCATGAACATTGTATATTTCCTCACCCTGACAGTTTAAGATAACTTAATGAAATATTTATTACTGATTTCAACTCCTAAAGCTGAACTACATTTGTGTCTTAATTCTATAATCATCTAGTGAGGCATCAAAATACACAATCCCTAAAAATGGAAAAAACCTCCAAAATGTTCTCTGGCAGATCAATAGCTTTAAAAGTATAACTGACAAAAAGTAAAATCCCCTTACAAACTGTTTTTGTTATTTTGTACTGAATTGATCACTGTTTACGTACATTATGCACTGATCCCTTCTGATAAAATCCCAAATACACACAGAACACTTTAATCCCATATATGCCACTTCACAAATGCCTCCAAAAAATGGCAGAGTGGGCAGCCTGCAATGGGAGACCAAGTGCTTCAAGCATACAAGTTAATTACCTTTATTCCCACGCTGGCTACTGAAGCCTCTAAGAAGGTCCCTGAACTTTGACCTGTGGAAAACAAGGCTAGCTGTGAGGAAGCAGCTCATGCTCTAGGCCTGCTCCAACCCCAGTGCCCTGCTGAGGCTCTGCTCAGCGCTCCTGTGAGAGTCCCGTGCATGGAGGAATGCTCTTTCCAGGACATCCTCTGCCTAAGGAGGCACTTGAATGATTTTCATACAAGCAGTTGAAAGCCATCAAGCCACTAAGAACTTCAAAACTGAAGCTTACTTAGGGAGGTCATGAGAGGTAGCTTCCCCCTTCTGCAAAGCACCTTATAGAGAGAACCACAGAAAGGCTTTTGTTGAATTTGGGTCATTTTTGAAGTAAGGCCCATTCTCAACACATGCATTCCTGTGTTTATACTTCAGCTATGAATAAGGTAAACTTGAAAGTTAAATAAAGAGCCCGTAATTACAAGTTTCAAGTAGTTCCATTGAATAACAAACTTCTGGGGATAGAGATAGATGCTTTGAGCATTGGCTATTTACCAACCAGCTTTCATGGCGAACTCCAGCCCTTGTACCTTTACATGGAGTAAATCACCTGAAAGTCGACTTTGGCACTTTCAGAACTTTGGGGATCTTAGATGTTACTTGACTTGTTTCTTATAGCACAATAGGAAATTAAAGGAAATGAACATACACAATGACTAAAGAGGATTAATGCAACTAGCCAGAAGGCAATATCCAATTATTTGTTCAAAGTTTCTCATGAGAAATTAGTGTGGTCAGACAAAGCATCAGATTTCAGCCCAGAATGCTTATTTAAGCCTTTGCATTTGCCTACGTACTTTATTTAGGCTCGAGACTGTTTGGCTGAGGCATCCCAGGTCCTCCAGCTCCAACAGAAACTGTTAATAGAATCGAGATTCTGGGGATGAAATGGGCTGTCCTGCAGACCGCTAAAAGGCGATCAAAAACTTTTTGTCTTTGTGCGGATTGCAACCCTAAGTGACCTACAGCAGTAAAGCACTGTCTGCGATACACGTGGCCATAGATTTGAATTATTCTATTTTTAATTAGTGTCTCAAGCAATAGGAAATCCCTTGGGGAGATTTCTGCCTTGTCAGGAAAAAAAATTGTTGACCTTCATCCTCGGGTTTCATTGCTCACTTCGATCCCATCTCTCACGCACCTCCCCTCTCGCCCACTTCCCACTTTGGCGGTGGGAAGCCCTCTGCACACCGAGAGCCTGACGACAGCAGCCAGCCGGAGAGTGCGACATGTCGCGACTGCAGTCCTTGCTGGGCACGGCTCACAACCCGCGTCCCACCGCCGCCACCGCCGCCTCCGCAGCGCCCTCCATGAGGGCGGGGGCCGGACGGCGGCCGCGGGGGCGCCCCCTGCCGGGCCGCGCGGGAGCTCCAGCCGGCGCCGGGCAGGGCCAAAACCAGCGAAAACCAAGGAAAAAAACCAAGGAAAAAACCAAGGAAAAAACCAAGGAAAAAACCAAGGAAAAAACCAAGGAAAAAACCAAGGAAAAAACCAAGGAAAAGGAGCCCAGAAGCGGCTGCTGCCGGCACCGCCCTCCCCGCCACAGCACTGACTGGCTCCTGCGTGCAAAGAGCTGCGCAAAACCCCCTCAATCCACCTGTGTTCTCCAAGGGCCGAGGGTACTTCAGCGAGAGAAGGCGACTGAAACACTGGGCCCTGTAGTTTGGCACTTTTCTTCTTCTTTAAAAGCAGACTTTACCACTGCAGCTCAGTGGGTTCTCAGTGCTCTCCAAGAGAGACAGAGATAGATACGCTCCTTACTGGCAGTGTTACAGATTGCTGTGTTAGGGTGTGAGATGCTACTGCCAGTTAAAAATAAACTAGGGGGAAAGGCTAAAAACAATAATCAAGAAGGAAGCCAAATTTCTTTTTTTGAGAGATAAAAGACTATCTGTAAGATTAATATTAATTTATCCCAGCAGGCAGCTTTGCAATCAACTTTTTTTGGAATATGATTGATTTCCTGCTTCCATTAGGTTTCTTCTCACACTGTAGTAGTATCTTAATCATCAAACCAACAGAAAAATCTCTGCCAATAAAGTGCATGATACTTTAACAAGCACTGCTGTAGGCCAAAGGCTTAATTTTTAATCAGACTATTACTTGTATCATAGCACAACCTGAGGCTACACACTGAACCATCACAGTATGATGGCAGTCCCAGGGAGCTTAACACCTACAAGACAAGAAAATACCAGGACCAGAGATGCTGGGGAAGGATGTAAGATCTGTAGCAGAACTGAAATGAAAAATCTCCCATCTGCAAGACACTCTCATCCACAGGATCACACTGTTTCCCATCAAAATGCCATACAGTGGAAATGAGTGCCATTAGATAACAGCCCAGCAAATGCCTCACAGCAAGGCATGGACATGGAGTACGAGTCTGCAGGAACAAGTGAGAATACTGAATAAACCTCTTCCTTTATCCATTTTTTCTCTAGGATAGAGAAAGCAACTGGAGAAGCAGACTAAAATCAGATACTCCTTAAGGGACCAGTGAGCAGCATTTGATGTCTAAGCCAAATTAACTTCAAGAGGATGGCAGTGTCGTGACTGATTCAGAAATGCTCCTAACTCCAGCACCAATTCCCTGTGGAGAAATGCAACACCACACTTGCATCCTTTTTTCTGCTGCACAGCATCTGCCAAATTCTGGCTGATTGGCAAAAGAAAAATTAAACATTTATGTGGCAGATGGATCAGATGTGTGCACTGTCACTCATTCATTAGTACAGACACTTAACGAGGATAAGTTACATATTACTGCCACCCCAGAGAGAGAAGGCTTTGTATGAGCACGTCATGGAGTTTTGGGGAGTCCAGGAGTTTTCCACCCACACAGCACAACCTTTTCCTATGCCATAGAGAGCAATTTCAGAACTTCTGCTATGAACCAGATCACTGTGGTGATGCATGAGTCAGAATTTTATATGCTTCCTCATCAACACCAAAATTCGCTATTACATCTCAATCCTTCTTACCTGCTGAAACCTTTGCAAAATCTGTCGAGCTAGTCAGAAAAAAAGAAGCAACAATGATTGGGAAAGGAATTCTAAAATGTAGCTCTTTCCTGTATACTTCAAGCAATCTTTGAGCTGACAGTAAAAACCCTTACATTTGAGATACATACAGAATCTGAATTGCTAGCTTTAGAATTTATTGTGCAAAGGTGACATTTTTTATATGCATCTATTTTCAGAAGGATGGCTACAGAGCTACTGCCAGGATTGACACAGTAATCTGTACCACCAAGATTACTCAGAAATCCTATTTGTAAACCAAGTCCTATTAAAACATCCCAGCCTCTGAACTTCTCCTTTAGACAGTTCTTGCCCAGCCCCAACTATTTGAAAGGCTTGGTTAGGTTTTTTACACTGGAAGGAATGAATGTGACAGTTACAGACACACACAGAATCATTTTAATGATGCCAATTGGCCTGCAGTTATCAAAGGAGGCCATAAAAAGAGCTAAGAGTGTGGACTTAAAAATCCATGAAGCTATGTTATGTTAACCTGGTAGGGTTAGATAGAGCAAACATACACAAATCCCCTGTAAAAGGTGTATCAATGCAATGAATGGAACTGCTGGAAGAGGCAGAGACTGTTGCATCTTCACAGCAAGTCAGTTAAAGTTAAGGAATTTGTTTAATTAGGGAAAGCACTGGCCCCATTACCAAACTGCAACACACATGGTACGGAGGCATGGGGAAGGCTGCAGGGACATGCCATCACAGAGACCCAAGCTAGGGCCAACAGCAAATCAATAGCATAAAAGCCAACAGCCACATGGTTCTGTGATAAAAACATGGCTTAGGTGGGCTTATCCTGCACTGTTACAACCTTTTTGCTCTGCTGTGAGGATAACTGCAGAGAATGAACTCAAAGGTTGAGCCTGACAGCCATCCCCCTGACAAATGGGCGTTACAACACGACAGTAGATGGCACTGCTGGAACGCAGTCCGAGCCTGCACGTTTCCTGCAAACACAGCCCAGAGAGGGGCTCTTATGCCTGCATGAGGAGAGAGAGGTTCATACACAAGTTTCTAACACTGAAAACCCATGGCATTTGCTTTAGGGAGAACGCAAGCACCTCCATATCAGAGCCTCAGCAAGAGCTAAACTACAGGACAAGTATGTTAACAAAAGGCTTAGTTTAAAATGGCAGGACAACCCATCCAAAAGGTCTTCTACTGTCCTCCCGCCTTGCAAGCCAATGGCTTTTGCCAACACCTACTTCAAGGGGATAGGCACTAGATATTCCAGTTCACGTGAGCCTAGGGGGGACAAACCATTCTGGATTTTAGCATGAGTACCACTGACACATTATTTAAGAGAGTTGACTTCCCAATCTCCTACTTGGAGCTTGCAAGGCAAAGCTCTGCAGCGACAGCAGCTTCAGGGCTCCAAGAGTGTTCAAGTACACTGCCATTCTGGAAGCTGTTCCAGCTGCTGCTCAAAGGAGATGCACAAACTTGGTGCAAAGAAGAAAAGGTTTTATACATGTATGTACATCAATAGATGTAAATGTGTATGTGTAAATGGGTGTTTTCTAAAACTTACACAGTATGTAACAGACTTCTCTGCTAGCCCTTTAGCAACGCAGATAAAATGTGTAAGTTTAGGTGCACAATACTCAAGCATTTATTTAGTTACCAAAACACAGACAATTTTTACCCTGGACAAATATTGACAAAAAAATACTTCTTCACATTTTCAGATACCAAGAGGGCTTAAAAGCTAGACCTAAGTTATACACCAAGACTGTCAGTATTCCAAAATCACTCTGTGTTAAATATGCAATTCTTATCAACGTGTGTTCTCCACAATGTACAGTTCAAGATCAGTATCTTGTTTTAATTCAAGTCCTAAAAGTCGTTCCCAAGACAACTCTTACACCAGAAGGGGAAGTATTTAAAACCCACACTTCCTTGCACAGCAAATAGCCTGCAGGTTGAGACATCCTTCATATTTTAGTAATTTATACATGGCAATACCCCTTACTGCAACACACTTCTTGCTGTACACCTTGCCCAACCATTAAATACCAGACAGGCACGAAGAGAAAGCTGCCAATACATCCTGCCCATACCAGTGAGTGCAGCCAGCTCAGAGGTGTGAAGCAAGGCAGGAAAGGACAGAAGTCACCTCAGCCTGGGCCTCTGAAGGCTAATTTTGCCACCAGGCAGGCCCACACCCAGTTCTCACCTGGGAGTGCTGGGCAGAAGGGAAAGCTGCCAAGGGGCTTTCAGCACGCAGAGTTCACCTGTCCATGAGCAGGTGTGCCAGGCAGCTTGGGCCCGGGCTGGTGCCACTGCAAGGAATGCTCCTGCTGCAGCAGGGAAGCCCACCACAGTCAAGAGGGAGAGACACACACTGGAAGCACTATTTCAGATTTCATGCCATTTCTGCCGTGTTTTCTAGTGTTAATGGTACTGAATAGCTGTCACACTTGACATACATTTTGCAAAGAAAACAAATAATCTTTCCTTTTCCCTTCTGGGCTCTTCTTGCAAACCACTTGCAATTAAAAGCATTCTTGCCTCAAGTAAAATTGAATATCAAATTGTTCACTTAGTCAGGAATCATACACTGTGCATCTACCTTTTCCATTACTTAAAACTTCGAAATCTTATGTTACGAGAACTGTATTTGCACCAATCAGAGACAAGAAAAACTTCCTCTAATTTGTTTACAATTATCTTTAACATTTGAAGGACTGGTGTGAAAACCTCAAAAGGAGTTGTCAAAGTTGGCTGCTAACAAGCTTTTAGTAGCATAACCATACTACACATGCAGAGTAAATTAAGTCAATTACCTTGAAAAGATTTTATATTGATCCTTTGACTAACAAGTAAGATTAACAACAAAGCAAGATCAGCAGTAATGCAAGCAAGTATGTTTGTCCCTGATTATTAAGAGTTCTGTCACGCAACCTACACAGACGTGCATTATTGGCTAATACTGTTCAATGAACAAGCAAAAATATTAAACATGTGGTCTTCCATTAAGCATGAGACAGTTGTAAACAGGATGACAATCTACTTACCTCAAACTGTTTTCAAGTATCAGTGTAATAGCAAAGCATAGCCTAGTCTGAAACCTATTTTAGATCAATTGCCTTCATTTTTCACATTGAGTATCATGCATATAATGCCATAAAGAAGTGTCATCTATCAGACTTTGAAAAAAAACACATCAGCACACTCCAGCCAGATAAGGAAACAAAGATTTATTAGAAACTGGTAGTTTTATAGAGCTAGAAAGGTAAACATACAATTGAGAGACAAAGAATACACAATTGAACACAGTCATCATCAAGGCACATAATAAAAAATCGAATCTGAAACAGCTCATTTTTTCAACATTTGAAAAGGTCACCATGATTTCAATACTCATAATGGCACTGGCACACTATAAACAAAATGGAACAAGTCTGGAAGACAGAAATGCTAAATTCATCTTTACATCACACACACAATACATTTGCTCATTGGTCACAGTCAAACAAAATTACCAGCAACTGATCTCACAAATCCCACAAAGGTACAAAGATATTGGCAAAACCAAGAAAAACTCAGATCAGAAAGGCATTATACATATAAATCATTTGGATAGAAGGACTTTTTTTTTTAAAGTGCAAAGCCCAACGTTTCCCTGAAGGGAAGGCCAAAATACAGCTAGAGCTGCCATTTTCTGAAATGTGATAAAAAATTTTATAATACAGATTTTATGTGATTGCTGTGTGTCAGTTTATGGAGAAAAAACATCAGCCATGGAAGGATTGAACACAGATTTACATGTGATTGCTGTTTGAAAAATATGGCCCAAAGCATATGTAGAACAAGGGAGATTCAGGCAGTAATTTTTACTTGCTTGCTTATTTCTCTGCTTAAAAAAAAGAAAAAAAAACCCCAAAAAAACCATGCACCTCTCATGCCCACCCAAAAAAAGAAAGAATTAAAAAGAAGACCCTTAATGACCTTAGCAGAATAAAGTTCTTCCTTCAGTAATCCAATTTCAGAAAGTGGTCTAAGAGCAGTTGCTTTTAGAAGGTCAAGGTAAGTATAATCTCGAATTTACAAAGATTAAGACACTACACATTACAGAAAGCAGAAAAAGCCTAACAAATGAGTCTGGTAATAATAGTTAAACTATTTCAGTGTTCAGGCCTGAAGGCAACTGTGTGACCCTCCACATACTCCAGGGAAAAAAAAAAAAAAAAAGAAAAAGAAATGAAAAAAAGGAAGTCACTCTGGAAGGACATGTACTATACCTATCTTTCTGCATTGAGGAAGGGCTGCTTTGTTTTTTGAGGAGGAGCTGTTTCTCAAGCACTAACAGGTCTGTATGCATGCTTTGCATGCTATATTAACATCAATCTGATGGGCACCTGAGGTCAGCACTGCCACTTGGTCACCTGGACAAAACACTTCAATGTTTTATTATCCCAATTTCAAGCCCACTGCCAACCTGCACAGAAGACTGATCTCGCATGACAAAACTGTAAAAAACCTTCACATAATAATGCAATCCTCTACTGGCTAAAAGCTCATAGTGGATGTAGCCCTCTAAATAAGGGAAAGAATGAAGAGTCCAAAATGAGAAGCATTCCTGTTCTCAGAGCTATGAACAGCTCTGTCACTGGCTGTACTACAATTACTACCAGCTTCATACTGGATGCTCCATCCTGTTTTTAAATAGCAACTTGAACTTGTGTGGAATGGATCTAATATCAAAGCTTTTTCTGCTCCTTTGTATTACAATCCTATAAAACATGCAGCTGTAACCCAAATTTTGCCATGGTTAATGGTGCTGACATTTACAAGTGCAATGAAAAGCAGGTCCAGTGAAGCAAGTTATCAAAATTGCTGATTGTATTACAAAAATACCGTGTAAATCCATTTGAGGTATTCCGATACTGCAGAACAGCAGTTTCTCTGGCTCTTTAAATAATGAAAAATAAAAAAGGTTTGCCTGAAGACAAAGGTGATGGGCTACATTTTAATGTTATTCCATCATTGTGTGTATCCAAGATGCTATTTCTTATGAACTTAACATTCAGTCTTCAAAAATAACAGAAGTGTTCACTTCTAGGCATGCAAAATGTTGCCTGTAAATTGCTTGAGTGTAGGCAGCATGACAAAACAAGAAGCCACTTTCATATATTCAATATCAAGGCAGTATAAACTTCTCCTACCTTTGGTTTGATCCAAGACAAATGCACATTTAGAAAGGACAAATTTAAAAAACCCCAATGAGTAAAATATGCATGATTTCCTAAAAATAAAAACATACTGCTGATTTAAAGACAGTTTCTTGATTTTTTTTTTCTACTCAGTGACATTTTAAAGTGCAATATAGGTATCTGTTTAAAAATGGTGAACTAAAACTTAAGAAAGTTTCTTCCCACTTAAGAGCAAATGTGGAAGTTGCAGCATCTCTCTATAAGGATCTGTCTCTAATTGTGAGAGCAGATTACTTGGGAGAACATTATTGTTCTGATGTTTCCAACAGCATTAGAAGCATCTCACCTTTTTCCTTCATTTCATGCTATTCCCAAATTCTGTTTCATTTTTTCATATACAACATAGCTGATGCTGACAGCTGGAAGCACTTTCATAAAATTAGGGGCTATACCCCTATAAAGTCCTCGGAGTCCCTCTGTAGCAACAATTCTTCGAAAGAGACCAACCATGTTTAGCTGTGGAGCTCCTTCCACAGAGGCTAGAACAAAAAGATAGTGTGTTATAAAAGAGTTCCAGTAATATTAAAGATCTTGAGCAAGTCTCAAACACCTGAACCATGAACCTACTATCTCACGTGCACTGAAAATATATATTTTAATCCCAGACATTTGGGAGATATCCCTGTGTCTAAATCCCAGTGGAAAGCATTATCCAACCTATGTTCCTTTGGAAATCCCGGCTCCCATCCTTAAGTCTGTGCAGAAACCTATCAAACAAAAATCTCAACTGTGAAACTATCCTAATGAAATGTCCTACAAAGCAAGCATTGCTGTCTACCTTCACAGGACAATTGAAATCCTATCATTTAATCTCTAAAATTTAGAAAGCATTGTAAAGTTTAGAAGAGTGCTTCGAGACAATGACAGGGGCTGTGTCTAGTAGTCCTGTATGGAATGTGGCTCTCAGAATATACAAAGCACCAGTGCTTGAAATGTTCCTTTTCAAATTGAGTATGAAGAACAACAGCGTTGGGGTAAGAGGGAGAAGGGAGCAACATTAAGAAGAATTTTCCGGATGCGTCTTTAGTTTTTCCAAGTTGGTTTGTTGGTTTTTTTTAATCCTATGTATCTGCTAGAGGTATCTCACATGATACAAATTTCATGTGACCACACAGAAGCATTTTCAGGACAAGAGAACTCACCTTGAGCCTGCATGCGTGTTCTGATGAGAGCAAGAGGGTAGCTGGCTAACTGCCCGCACGTGCTGGAAATGGTGCCACACCCCAGCAATACAAAAACACCTGGGTTTGCAGAGCTCGATGCATAGTGTTCTAGCCACGTGCTCTTTAAGAGCTGCCAAGGTATAAAATCAAACAGTAAGACAAGAGACTTGCATTCAAAAAGGTAAACAAATACTTCTTTATTCATAACATATCTAAGGGCTCAATCCTGAAAAGCACCAATTTCACTGGGCCTTTTCATGCTTGAAGTGCACAGGTGAACACCTTAGCACACAGGGAAGGACTTCAAGCAGACTACAACAGTTAGTACCTAGAAGAGAAATCTTTAAAATATCCAGCAGCAGGAAAGGGCCTTTGCACCTGTAATACTTTGGGGAGAGGAGAACCCCACAGAGTGCAACGAAAGCTCACACATCTGTGCACATCATCCCATGCAGAAACAAGGATGCAAACTGTAGAAAATAAATTCCATACGACTTTGAAAATGTTTGTTCAAACAGTTCTGGTGATTACTAGTGCAGTGTCAAAAAAAGATTTGTCTAGACTAGAAAAAAATTAGTCTGTGTGTCTGAGTTATTTAAGACACTTTGAAGCAACATGTGTTATCTAAGGTAGATAAAAACCTTCAACATTGCCAGTGGGTGAAATAGGTGCCAGTTTCTCTGGAAAGGAAAGACAGCAGTGTTTCAAGTTTCTCAGAAAAGCTGTGTCAGCCAGAAAGAATTCTGGTGACATGCACAGACACAGAAGGAATTCAGGTTAATATAATCCACTCATAAACCTAACAACTGGCCAAAAAAATGTATAAACTATCATAATATGAATATCCTTTTAAAGGCATGTATTTCCTATAAAATGGGTATGTTCCAGTCTAACAAGGTTAGGTAAGTATGAAAACTTGTGGTACTGCCAAGGTCTGTATAACCCTCTTGTAGCACATTTCCTGCCTGGTACTCTTGCATGGAGGGGCCCATCTGCCCAGGCACACCTCAAGAGGGGCAAACACAAACACTGGGGTCTAGTAACATCAGTGGAAAGTCTCATTTGTCTTTTTAAAATTGAACCACCTTCAATAGTGCAATAATACGAACATTATAAAAAATATTTATGCTTTTTGTAAATTAATTAATGACAGCTACATGCATTCAGTGATCTAAACTCACCTCATAAACAGCAAGGTCAATGCCAGCATAAGGAATAATACCCAGAATATTAGGAATATAGCCTTTGTAGAAGGCCTTTGGACCTTCTCTTTTTAAAATCTTCTTAGCACAGTCAAACATCCCAGAATATTGCCCTGTTTTACCCACAGCCAATCTGGTCTTTAAAACCTAAAAGAAAAAAAAATAGCAGTCTTAATTACATAGCTATTTATTAGTCTATTTTAGTTCTGTCCTTAATGCAGAACACCACACATTACTATACACTAGCTGACAAATGACAAATTCTTAGCCTTTTAAAAATGCATTTTATCTTTATTTTCTTGATTAAAACAGGCAGTTATTTAATCAACTTGAAGGCAACAGTGTAGGCAATATTCAATAGAAGTATTAGCTAAGGCACAAGTGAGAGTACTAACATGCTAGCAGATGCTACTTCTTGTCTGGGAACATTAAAGCATATTAAGAAAATAATATTTCAAAAAGTATGACATTTAGAGAGGCAGTTGAGGAATATAAGGAGTAACTGTGTCCTACTGCTGAAACCCAGCACCTGATTAATAATGCAAGCAAGTCTGTGCCGCATTTGAGGACAAAGAAATTAATAACAGCATCCAAAAGAAGCCACAGAGGAAGTTTCCTGAGCAACAATTTGGTCTACTTTAAAGCCTCATAAGACTGCATCTTCCTCTGGAGTTTCCTGGCATTTGGCTTTTCTCTCTTACTTAGAAACATCCAAAAAACACTTCTAGGACAGTACCATAACCTTGTGAGGAAGAACAGAAGATATTGTAGAACAGTTCCCTTGTCTCCACTCCACAGTGTAATCCAGACAATCTACATCATGTTTCAGTTCTTCCCTAACTTAACCCATCTCTGTACTCAGGTCAGCTGGGATTCACCCTCTGGAACAGCAAGGATGCTCTTTAAAGAGAACATTATTCCTTGAGCAATGAAAACAGTTCCATTCCTACTGAAATCCCCACCCATGAAAAAGCTATTTAGGTTACATTTGCCATTACTACCAAACTTGATGTTGGTATTGGTTCAGTCCCAGCCCAACATCTATTCCAACAAGGATCTGCACAAATAATAAACCTTCTGGGGAGCCAGCAGCAAAGAAAACACATGCTGCTTCTGTGAAATGGTGTGTAACAGTTACACTGAAGCAGTGAACATACTAACACTAGTTAAATTGCAGTGGGTAGTACCACCTACAGGTATGTCCTACGGGGGCAAGAACAGCCAATCCATCCAGCCTGAGCTGTAGCTGTTACATCCTTTCCTCACACTGCTCTCCTTATCAGACACAGCTCCCCATCATAACACAACAGAACTTCAGTTCAGTTCAGACAAGACTATTCCTTCCTTACATACAGCAGGAAAAGGATTTATGCCCAATTTACAAAATGTTTGAATACATACTGAATTTTAAATGTTCTTGGATGGTCTTTTTTCCTGCACTAGGTTTTATTTCAATATTGTTTAAAAAATATTATACACCAAAACATTACACGAATCAGTTAGAACTTAGTATATTCTAAAATGCTTAGCACTGAAAGTCTGAAAGGAAGTCCCAAGTAAAAATAAATTAGTGTAGCAGACTAGAGAGGAGTTTTAACAATATTTTCAAGAGCAAAATGGGATTTACTTAGGAAACAAACCAAACATTTTGCAGGCCCCAGTGGAAGCAGATTCTCTTACCTCCATGGGATAAATAGAAGTTTGTGCTGTTGCTCCAGCCAAAGAGCCAGATACAAATCTTTCAACAGTGCCTAACTTCCCATCATCCCTAGTGAGTATCTTCTTATACTGTATAGTTAAAACACAAACACACATGGTTTTTTAGGAGTGGTAAGAGTTATTACAAAAGGCAAGAGTATAGTACAAAATGTCAAGCTGTTCTTAATTTTGCATACATTTACAGTCACATTTGCTAACTTAAAAAGGTTCTTCAGAACACAATAAACATTCCAGCCTACAAGAATTCTTAGACTAAATACCTCAGTCACCCACAGTACCATCAGGTGTTCTGCAAACAGCAAACCCAAGGGTACCTACACTAAGAACTCCAGAAAACAAAGAGGAACCAAATTCCCTCGCAGACCCAGTTGTCCAATCAAAGAATCAAAGACTTCACAGAAGCACAGATTCAATTTCACAGAAGCACTTGGAGCACTGTACGTACTGTGTGATTCCAGGAGTAAAGAATAATGTGCCCAAAGTTACTCTGTGGCCCCAAAATCTGCTGTTCAGTCCTGCAGCATCCTCAAGTTTATTTGAGATTTTTTTGTTTTTATCTCCTTCTTGTACAGAAATGCGTGGTATGCTCATTTGGTCTTACTTGGGGCACTAGCAAGCCTCACAGAGCAAAAATAAAGCTCATTTAAATACACCAGAATGGAAGTTCATTTTCCAAAGGAGGATTAGGCCTTAACATGATGCTTAAAGCTGATTCAGAGGTAAATATAACTCTGAAATCCAGGATGAGGACATCATACATAGCAGTGTGATATTTGACTTTAAATGAATCCCCTGTAAGTTCAGCTAGCATAACATGGCAAGTTTTCACCTGTTGTCACTTTGCAGCAACAATCTAGATATTAATGCAGTACTCCACACAAAGCCATGCAGAATCAGGGACAGTTTAAAACATATAGCAGACATAATTTATTTGCACTGCTTATAATACAATAGTAAAATCTGCCTAATAGTAAGTATTCTATAGACTATTTTAAATCTTAAAGTCACTCAAATTACTATGACAAAATCCCCAACTACAACAACAAGTCCTATAAAATACAACAGTTCCAATAATGAACAGTGAGAGTGATTTAGGACTTCATTTGTCATTATTTTCATTCTTGATTTATCATCTTACCTGTTCATAAGCCCAGAACTTAATAGCTGTTTCAGGAGCTATTTTCACAACATTTACACCATTGCCCCTCCAAAGGGATCGGACACCACCTTCTTTCAACATTTGCTTAAAACCGCTGGCTATATTCATTTTGTTTGACTTTGAACCATGAACCTAAAAAAACCCAAAACCAAAGTCATAGTAGAGAACGCTGTTCTGATTAGATTATAAAACTCATCAGTATTAAATTGATTAAATATATCAACTAGTGAAACCATATGCATTATTGAAAAAAATCTAATTTTAGTAGCACAAGTATTGTAACATTTTGCTTACGTTTTTTCCAAAATACCATTTTTATGAACACAAAAAATGGAAATTGTCAAAACATAGCCAGACCTCTGCAATTTAAACAGTGACCTTGGCCCTCAATTTTTTCCCAACAGATCTCTAAACACTGAAATGATAGACTGGAAACCAAGAAATTCTTGAACATGGCACCTACCTGCATCATGACTTTAAGGCGATCCAAGGGTGCTGTACCTGTTCGAGAGACAGCACCAGCCACTCCTCCTGCCAGCAGCTGCTTCCACCACTGCCCAGTCTTTTTCTCTTCCTCCGTGAACTCATCTGGAACAGTCAAACTATCTCCTATATCCAATACCTTTATGAATCCAAAGCAAAGATGTGCAAATAACTATCTCATTCCATTACCTCAGTGTTATCCACAGCTCTAATTCCAAATTAATATACTACCTAAGAATGTGCAAATAAAGTCCAAGTTACAAATAAAAAATATTCCTAATTTACATTCTATAATTAACTTGCTATGCATTGCTATTCAATGAAAAGCAACTTTAAGTGACTTCTACATAGATATTGAGCAATAACACCACAGACCCACCATTTCAAAGACTGCACCATCATCATTAAAAATTACGACAAATTTCCTCCTTGAGTATGGCCCAAGCAAAGACATTCTGTCATGATCAGCAGTCCTTTAAAGTCAGCACTAAAGCTCAAATGCTTATATGTTGCAGCTAACCTTTCACCAGACAGTCTTGTGGGATTAGGCTGGTAATCTCCTAAGGTTGCTAACAAGAGATTTCTCTCACGGTAATTTATTCACACATGTGGAATGTCTCCTTCTCCCACACTCCCCAACATTTTAAAGCAGGGTTTTAACAGATGATATATCAGAATATTCTATTTCTGGTAACTGCTGTGTATTATCCTACCAAATGAATAATCTGAGAGATGCCTTACAGGTCTTCTTATAATCAGTTATACTCAAAGGCACATTTAATTACTTTTTTCAGCTATAAAAGTTTGACATTTCACTAAGGGGGGCATGCTTCTATTGCCATTGGATTTGATCAAAGAACAATATTAATAAAGGTTTTAAAGATAAAGCTAAGACATAACACTATGAAATCTCACATGTCACTTTTGCTCTTAAGTGTAACCTATAGTCATGATACATGAGAAAAAGTTCACTGTAGATAATGCAAATCTGCTATTACACATAAATTAAATGTTTAAAAAGAACAAAAATGTATTAATAACTGATAAATACTGACCAGAAAGTGTGTTAACTGATAAACCTTTGAACTACCATTGATTTTAACTGTAGAGATTATAGCCTTAATTTGTGCTGCATTCTCTCTCTGTTAGTAGACAGAATACTGTCCTGATCATTTGGGACAACAATTGCAGAATGCAGAGTGTAAATACAGTCACTGAACAAAAATAATAAGTACCAGCTATTCTGGATATTGAACACAGAACAGATTAATTGGAAAATCCTTTCATCTTTCTTGCATTTGAGGTTTCAAAGTGAAGTGTCATCAGTTGCTCAACTACATGGAAACATCAAAAGATCAGTCAAAACTCTCAAAACATAAATTCAGTGTTCTAAGAGATACTATGCCTATCTACCAGGGTTTAAACCTTGTGTGTACCAAAGCCTAAACACAACTAAGGAAAATAAAAAGATAAATTTGAGGGTGTTTATAACAGAAAGGCCACAGTTACCATAATAATTCCACACCAATATAGCTATCTGCTTGGCAGAGTCTGATAGCAATTATATAATAAAAACAGAATTGTAAGAGCTGTCAGTAAATGCCAGCCAGGCTGGGAGGTCTCACATCTGCTCTTATCTCAAAGACCAGCTGTGTTGCTGGATTTTGCCTGCTGTGATAACTGGGTCATCAGCTGACTGCAACACTAAGATCACAGGAGACTCCCTCGGTTGTTTCTTGGTGGCAACTAATGACATTGCATAATAAAAAAAAAATAAGAAAAATACAGATCTTATGGTTAATAATAGTAAGAAGCTTTTTATTAAAGCAAAGGTTTTTTCCACTAAGTAAGCTGGGACCAGGACTATTTGATCTCAGAGCAGTGCTTCAAGTGCTTTCTTCAGCAAACAGGGAGCTAACTCCCTTTTGGCAAGCATTCCTCAGCTGAGGTTGTACACTGTCAAACACTCAAAGCTCTCAGATCTCATAAATTGTTTTTTATTATGGAAATGCTGACTAATCCCTGGAGATATAAATGGTCTCACTATATTCAAAAGCATCTAACCTTACTTTATTTCCTCCAATAATCGACAGGAAGGATATTTAGCAAGCAGGATTACTGTTGTTTACTTCCTTTATTATTGTTCTTAAAAATCAGTCACTGAGGTGTCAACAGCTCCATTCAATACAAACTTAAAAAATTTCTCTGCACAGTAGATAACCTATTGCTGTATATTCTGAATGCTTAAATTAAATTCTATGGCACAAAAGAGCACAATGTACACAGAAAATCACCAGTAAAGACACCAGTGATTTTATGATATAACTGCAAATACTAGTTTCAACATAGGAAACAGTTAAAATGTCTATATAAGTTGTTTAAACAAATCAAATTGTACTGTAATGTGCGAAGAAAAATATTTAATATTGTGGTTATTTTTTTGCTGTGAAACAGCTCCAAAAGATGAAAAAGATTCTGTCCCAAGAATTACTGATAATTATTTGCAAAGTTCAGATGAAGTTGTTTGTTCAGAAGGAACTCATCTGACACAATCCTGCTTGTAAATGAGGGAGCATGAAGTGAAAAGGAAAGCCAAACAATACAGATATGCTTGAAATATAACAAGTGTGAAGCTGTTAGATATCACAAATTAACACAGCAGAGATGAACTTAGGAGCAGCACTAGATTAGAAGAGAAGTTGGACTTACAGTGGAATGTTTCCAATATCGAATTATTTCTTCAATGTCTGTAGCTGGATTAAACATAAAATGATCTCTCCACTCATTCCAGTCTACTGTCATTGTCCCATCAGCATCAATACTGGAAAGAAATTGAACAAAACTATATAAGGAAATAGTAATGGTGGAGGTTTGTTCTGTTTTTTTGCTTTTTCTTCCGCCTCCCCCCTCCCTTATTTTTAACTTGGGTTATCACATCAATAACAACTGACTGTAAATTCCATATAGAGACTTCAAGGCTCAATCTACCAATCTCTTTCAATTCTATGCTTCTCTTATCCAAGTGCATCTGTCCCATTCCATTTAAAAACACAATACAGGGCTTCTTTCTATCAACATTTACAGAAAAATAAAGTAACATTGTCCTCCCAGAACCAGATGCTCCAATAGTAACTACCAACACCTTTCAAAGTCATAATCTCATTTATCCCCCTTTCTGAAAGGGAAAAATATAAAAATTAACATTACAAGGAAGATTAAGTTGTCTCAAAAAATAATAATTCCTGACCTTTGCAGGATCTTTTCTGCCTGTTTTTCTGAAATGTTTATACCCAATATCTTGAGGGACTGGACAACTTCTGAGGCTTCAATTTTTCCTTGAAACATTAAAATAAAGATGATACATATTTAAAAGGTGGGTCTTAATAAACTTAACACCTTGGAGCTGATTGCAACAGCTGAATAATTGCAAAGATGATTTAAAAACCAACTTACCACAGATTATGTGTTTAGATTATCTACTACAAGGATGAAGCAAATAGGATTCAAATATACAGTTAGTTAAAAACTGGTTTATCTTTAATAGCTGGAAATAGTCAGAAATTTCCTCACAGTTTCTCCATCTGGGGAACAAGGAGCCCCAGTTCAGTGTGCTTGGAGGAAATAGAAAGAATAAAGACTATAATTTTTTTTAATCTATATCAAACTTTAATTATAATAATGTTAAGAAAAAGAAGCAAGGATTCCATATTCACAACTTTTTTTTCCAGTTCAGACAAATATAAGTTACACTACTTTTATTACAGTTTCTTCAAACAATGTTTGAACAAATAAAATAAATCAAGGTATACCATCATTGTTTTTGTCCAGGCTCTTAAATGCCAGTTTCATCTTTTTCTCATGTTCTTTAAGATACTGCATAAATTCTTCAAAATCCAGCTGTCCATCCTGGTTAGTATCCCCAGCTTTAAAAATTTTCTATGGAGAGAAAAATGAATATTTTATTTGTCCAAATTACATCAGGTCACAAAGCATAATTTTGTTTTCAGAATTTAACACACTCAATATTTGCATAGGAAGAGAAAACACTTGGCAGTAAATATATATTTAAGAAAGCATTACTTATTATTTACATAATTTTTCTGTGCAGAAATCTTAAGGTTTCTTCCCAGCACTGGCAAGTTATTCCTACAGGTATCAAATAATGTGTGGAGGAAGAGGTGAGGGACAGGAGAAAAATCTGAGAGAGAACAAGTTTAAGCCTGTGAGCTTGCTGTACATGAAATTTGTCAGTAAAATAAGCAGAACCTTGACTATCATCTTAATAAAGTGGTCTATTAATTATGAATAATAAAGATAAAAAATACAAACAGTGATTAACTCTTTAAATGCTGACCAAAGAATTACAAAGATGTTGCCCCACTGGCACTTGCAGCCCTCAGCGTTCGAGAGAACACGGCTTTCTGCTTCAAACTGAAGCCCTGACTACAATTTTAAACAAACTTGTAACAAATGCAAACACAGAAATGCACAACTTATCTTCCTTTCTTGCATGTGCTTCTGAGGAACTGTTCTGCAGATAGAAACACTTCATGGAAAATTAACTATGCATTGAATGCCTGGTATGCCATTGCCAGGACTGCAGGAAACAAGTCTCAAACACAGCCCAGGCAGACTCTTCTCCACCAACAAAGGGTCAGCAAACTTCACCATCTCCATGTGTGAAAACTTACTTGCTAGAAAAGGGCAATTACAGCAGCCCTGCAAGCAGCAGCCTGTAATTGCTGAGGCTGGTGCCCAAGGCAAAGCCCAGGGAAGCTCTGCAGGGTTTAGGAGCTTGGGCTTTATGCCGCAGCAAAGGCAGCTCTGGGCACAGAGAGCCAGGGCCACAGCCACTGCCATCTCCTCTGGCAGGATCTGCAGGAATCCAGCAGGGAAACCAGCCCAGAACCCTGCTCCAGAACACAAGATTTAAGGGAAAACCATGTCTTATCCCCTCCTTCGGATACATTGGCACCTGCAGATTCCTCGAGTGTGCAAAATCCTAGGGGGGGCAGCAGTCAGTACCAGGCAGGAGACCGAGGTGACAGCATAACCTCCTCACCAACTGCAGCTTCACAGCACTTCAGGTCACGGGTAAAGCACATGCCAAAAACCCTCCCAAGTATCATCTGTTCAGCAGACTGCCTTGCGCAACTGCAGTTTCTGAATAAAGTAAGCCTCCACAAGATTTGAATGGCTGTTCTAATCTGCAAAATCTGGGTTTAATTTTGTTTACTCCTCTTTAATTAGTAGAGGTCCTCAAAAGACCAAAGTCCAACAAGTTTTTAGGCTACAGAAACTAAACACAAAGGAAGCAGAAAACTGGTGTATTTATTGCAGGTGTCTGAAAAAGACTGAAGACATCTAAATACATTTATGTTGCCTCATTATCTTCCCTATCCCTATACAAAAGTAATGTACTTCAAAATTTCATCGCAAAAAACCAAAATTTATAAGATTATCAAGGATTTCTCAATGAAATTGAGCAAAACTATGTGGTATGCCACTGTGAAATGAACAAGTTATTTACCTCCCACAATACAGCAAGTTGTGCACAATAAAAATCAAGTCAAGATATCACATATTCAGATAACTGTGATTTGGCATCAGCTTTGAAAAAGTGTTCTTAGTATAGTCATAAATCCAGCTTGATTGCAATTTCTATTAATAACTTGTCAACACAGACAGATACACTCATCAGTTCAGTTTCATGCCTCTGTCAATATGGTTAGAGCTGTTCAGAATTTCCCATTACAAAAAACAAAACAAAACAAAAAAAACCTAAACAAAAAAAAAAAACACACACCAAACCCCACCATTAAAAATTACTCTAGCGTGAAGAGTGCTCTCTGAAAGACACTCAATCTCAAGCCATCTTTTACTCCACACATGGCACCTCATGCTGCAGGGTCCGAGTGTCCTGCTGGGCTCTCCTGAGAAGAGCTGACTTAGGTGGCACTTGTAATCACATTGCGTGAGTTCCACTCGACACCAACTGTTACTGCTCCCTATTGCTACCTGAACTACACAAACCAAAATGCAGAACAAGGAAAGTGGTTTTCTGTCTCACAGATAGGACAAAATGTGAACTAAATTATAATTGCAAAACCTCCACTGCTGAGGATGATGTGAGCCAAAGAAAACAGGAACTCCTAGGAGGTTTAGAGAGCTGGTAATTTCTGTGTGTGAAGGGGGGCACCTTTCAGTTCATCTGCCAAAGAAGTCGATTGCATATTGCAACAATGAGAAAATGGTAAGCACAAACATACTCTCCATTTCCTACTTGTGTTTTGACCGTTATTTTCCAGACTTCAAGTCAGTCTCAGCCACTCTCAGTGAATCAGAACAGAAATGACAGGGAACAAAAGCATATGGCACATGTGGTTTTCTCTCAGTAGAAATCTAAAAGCTTATGCAAACAAAAGCCTCTTGCTGTCTGTGAACTACTTTTGTGAGTGTTAAAGTTCCAGATTAAAATCAGTAACTTGCAAGTTTGTGGAACTAACAGGAACATGGGAGGAAGCTTGTCTACTTGGCAGGCAGAAACTTCCTCCTCCTGGGGGGTCCATACTCCATGGGCAGAGCCAGCAGGAAGACACCTCTGGATTCTGTGGGGAGCCTGGCACACTAAGTCCTAGGAACAAACTGCCCCTTCACAGCATCAAATAGTAATTCAAGTTGGAAGGAACCTCTGGAGTCCATTGAACTCAACCCCAGCTCAAAGCATGTCTGATTAGATCAGACTGTGTGGGACCACACCCAGCTGAGTCTTGGACACCTTCAAGGAAGGAGATTCCACAGCCTCCACACGCAAACTACTCCATCAGTCAATCACTCCCCACTTCAGTTCAACACTGAATCCAGTTCTGCACTTCTGCATTTAATATACTATCAGATTTTGTATAATTACAGCCACTTGTCATTCTGCCAGTGCCTGGGTCACCAACTTCTCAGATGGAGGAGAACTGGATGCATTTTAAAATAGGCATGCTTACAATAGAGCAGGAACCAACCAAGGTGCCAACACTGGCTTACGAGTCCTGGGAAACAATGTTTGGCATGGCTGCTACATAAAACCTGCCATTTCTTGTTACTGCCTTACTGTGGGATCACCTCACCTTTACAAAGGATCAGATCCAAATGTCTTTTTTTTCAAGGCACACCATTTCTTTTCACATTGTCTAAAAACTGTAACCCCAAGCAGTAAAGATAATTCACTGGATAAAATGAAATGGTGACCACATAAAGAATTGTTAATTACTGACACATATAGGAAGACAGTTTAGATGATGACATGAGCTATAGCAGTGTGTGCTTGCAGCCCAGAAAGCCAATCATATCCTGGGCTGCAGAAAAAGAAGCATGACCAGCAGCTCAAGGGAGCTTCCATTCCTCTACTCTGCCCTCATGAGACCCCATCTGGAGCACTGTATCCAACTCTGGGGTCCTCAGCACAGGAAAGACATGGACCTGGTGCAGAGGGGCCCGAGGAGGCCTCAGAGATGATCAGAGAGCAGGAGCACCTCTCCTGTGAGGGACCTATGAGGAAACGCTGGAGTGTTTCAGACAGAGGAAGAGAAGGCTCCAGGGAGACCCTATTGCAGCCTGTTGGTACTTAAAGGGGCTTATAAAAGAGGTGGGGACAACATTTTAGCAGGGTCTGTAGCAATAGGACAGGGAGTAATGGTTTTAAATTTAATGAATGTTAATTTAGATTACATATAAGGAAGAAGTTTTTTACAATGAGGGTGGTAAAACACTGGCACAGGTTGCCCAGAGGCTGGCAGATGCTCCACCCTGGGAACATTTGAACTGGGACTGGGTGGGGTCCTGAGCAACCTGATATAGTTGAATATGTCCCTTTGAGGGGAATTGGACTACAAGACCTTTTAAAAGAAGTCACTACCAATCCAAACAATGCTATGATTCTGTGATCTTTCTTTTTAATGCTACAGTCCTTCATGCAAACAGACTAAAATGCTCCTGTGCTGACCCATTTGGTCACGATACTGCCACCTTTTCTTTTCCCCTCTTTTTTTTCTTCAGAATTCTACTATATTTGTTCTTTTTCTGTTGCATATTTTGTTAATACAGCTACTTTCCAAGTCCTGCACAACCAAGCAACACCAACACAAGAGGCCACAAGCAGACTGAAACACTGAAGCTATTTTTTAAAAAAATTCTCCATAATATAAATCATGTTGCAGTGTTGAATTCCTACTCCGTCAGAAGACCTCTGTATTTGGTGAGGAAATGTAAGTCAGTCAGCAGGTCTGTTGAAAAAAAAGAGAATCACAGATAGGCTTTATATACACATCAAAAACTCCCTACCTTCCTCACTAAGCGTCCTGATGAATTATTAGACTGCTCTATGCCAAAGTTATGAACTTTAACACATTCATGGCTACAATGTAAAGACAATGAATGCAATACACTAGAAATCTTGATGTTTTCATGTAGACTTTTCTTTACATTCACAGTCTAATTTGTACATTATTTAGTATCATTATTTGTGTATTGTGCATGAGCCTTCACATTCTGTTTACAAAACTGAACTGTGCATGAAAGGTGGGGCTGCTGAGTACAAAGGATTACCAATCTATTCATTAGCTTGTTATTTCAGCTAATTAATATAATGTAAAGAATATTTAAAAGGAAGTGATTCATCTAGAAGTTACTGGCTTCCTATCGTGCTATCTACAAGACACAAGAACAAAACAGCACTTCAAGATACATCACTGGTGCAAGTAGCAATTATGTGTTCTGCAATCTGCAGCCAGAGTTCCAAAGGGCACAGATACAAATGCTGCATACAAAGAACTCCAGCAGCACAGTAAGAACACCATAATGTCTTTAGACATTCACACATTTCACATTTGCTTTTAAAATCAGAGGTACTATATATAAAACCAATCATGATATTGGTTTTTCCCCTTTTTCAATTCTTTCCCTCTTGAGTATTTTTTTAGCCATTCACATAGCTCTGCAGTCTACAGTTTTAAGTTATTCAGCTTTAATATTATTGGATGCCAAATTCAGTCACAGCTGAAGTACACACAACACTTCTCCCTTCACTGGACACATAGTGGACAACAATCCTTTTCCTATTTATATCTGCTAGGACTACACAAATTTATGCAGAGTATGATAACTCAAAATCACTAGCAAAGATTATTAAAGTCAGCCTTGTCAAACTACATCAGTTGGGAGAAAAATGCAGCATAAAGGGAAAGGGCCTGAGGATGTGCTCACACAGCATTATAGCCCAGTGAGCCCACATAACACACGAACTAGGCTGACACTTCACCTCCAGAAATCCAACACAACACTGAGTAAAACCAGAATTTGCACTGCCTCTAAAGGCCTCCCAGCTTGTCCAAATTTAGCTTTCAAATTTACTCTCTTGCCTCCCAAAGGCTACTACCAACATGTAAACAGTTTCCAAGCAGGCCCTTTAAACCTGCTACAGACAGACATTAGGAGCCCCCCACTCCAGTACAGCACACTCGCACCCTTGACAGCAGCAAATGTTTCTATCAGCTGCAGAGCTTCCCTTCCTGTTCCCTAAGCACTGCTCTTCCCTGCAACAGGACAGCACTGGCAGAGATCTCCTCCCTGGTCCATTTCAGCTACCAGAATCTCTAGAAAACGAGACAAAAAAGGACAAGATGCAAGTGTGAGTATGCTCTCTCAAAATGCCTCACAGAGGCTGCTCCTTCAGGACCTGGATAAACTCTCTCAACTCATAGCTATGAATTAAATTTCAAGAATCTGAAACAGCCTACATGGAAGATGCAAACTATCCCTTGAACTTTCATTCAGCATTCTTTGCAAGTTACACTAGTATTTTTGACTTTGAGCATATTTGGTAGACTGAGTTTTCCCATTAAATAGGACAACTCTGCTACTGAGGCATCCCAGCCATAGTAATTTCAAAAGAGTTAACGGTTTCCCTTGTTTGTTCACCTGGGACACACTGCTGTCTCAAGACAGGGATTTAACAAAGCATTTCAACACAGCAGTTAAGAGATGTCTCAGAGGTGAGGCTTCCCATATTTGGAAATTCTTGGCATTCTTGC
Source organism: Irena cyanogastra (assembly GCA_013397155.1). Classification (NCBI taxonomy): domain Eukaryota; kingdom Metazoa; phylum Chordata; class Aves; order Passeriformes; family Irenidae; genus Irena; species Irena cyanogastra. The sequence goes on along the minus strand of VWZV01013172.1, from coordinate 3,271,212 downwards.
ACTTTGCAGCAACAAATCATTCACTGTACCCTGTCACTGTTCAAGAAAAAAACCTATCAAGTTAGTATTAAAAAACAATTCATTTTATCTCCTTGGATGTTTAAAGTGTTATGAAAACAAACTTAAGATTGATCTTGCTCTTTCATATGGAGATTACAGCATATATAGGTTAAAAGCTTCTGAAGCTGTACACAAAGAAATGAAATAATGATTTACAATGGAAGCAAAGTAAATTGAATACGTTCAATTTTAAATTTACAAATTGAACACATTACTGAAGATATTTGTGGTATTTCACAATTAAGTCCCCATAACCAGTCATAATCATCACATCTATTATGACCAGAAAAGGGAAGTTTAAAGGAACTAAATGGTTCCAGTTTTCTACAATCACATGACGACATCTGTTTTGATAAAAAGTGGAAGATGCCAGACCACTCTGCATCTATAATACCAGGTTTTGGGCAAACTCTTAACATGAGAGAAAGCTCCAATGCATATAAAGAAAGACACAGAAACAGGGAAGTAGGGAAGCTTTTAAGACTGTGAATCTGTGTATCAGGTATGATAAATCCTAAGAATAGATACAGTATGATACAAGATACCCATATATCTTCCTCAAAGTTTCCAAAGTAATCACTGTTTCTAGCCTAACTGCAACATGATTAAGGAGGCTTCAGTTACCTTGGTCTACTACCCTTCTAATTTTCCCACTTTGGGGAAGTTACCAAAATTTTTAAAAGCGCAAAAATCTTAATAAAGCAGTGGAGAAATATTTAAGGACATATTTAGCTCAGTCACTAAACTAATGTGTGCCTTCTGGACTAAGAACTGCTAGGGAAAGTTCAAGCTCTGAAGCACAATCTAGCTACAGGTTTTAGAGGCCGGAGAAAAGCACAGAAGGAAACAATACACACCTGCGCCATTCTCACCCATCCCCATGCTGAGACACAGCAGTGGAACACAGCACAGGAGCCTGCCTCACCTGGCAGAGCTCTGAATTTCCTGTGGTTTAAATGCAGAAACATACTTCAAGTGTTCTGAGTATTTTTAGACGTGATTGGACTCAAATTTTCAGAAACGGTCCATTACTCCAAACAGACAATAGTCTGATTGTTGCGGATTTAGTCTCATTAGGCCCC
>VWZV01013172.1:3249458-3266917 GCA_013397155.1 Irena cyanogastra | reverse complement strand
GGATGCCCATGGCCCGGAGGCCCGTCTGGAGCTCGGCAATGTCCACCCTCCCGTCTTCGTTGAGGTCCAGTTTTCGGAAGAGGTTGGCGTACCGAGAGTCGCCATCCCTGTTGCCGTCGCAGGCGGCCGCCGGCAGAACGAAGCCTCGCAGGAGCTGGAACATGTCGGGGCCGCGCAGCGCGTACNTGGAGCACTGTATCCAACTCTGGGGTCCTCAGCACAGGAAAGACATGGACCTGGTGCAGAGGGGCCCGAGGAGGCCTCAGAGATGATCAGAGAGCAGGAGCACCTCTCCTGTGAGGGACCTATGAGGAAACGCTGGAGTGTTTCAGACAGAGGAAGAGAAGGCTCCAGGGAGACCCTATTGCAGCCTGTTGGTACTTAAAGGGGCTTATAAAAGAGGTGGGGACAACATTTTAGCAGGGTCTGTAGCAATAGGACAGGGAGTAATGGTTTTAAATTTAATGAATGTTAATTTAGATTACATATAAGGAAGAAGTTTTTTACAATGAGGGTGGTAAAACACTGGCACAGGTTGCCCAGAGGCTGGCAGATGCTCCACCCTGGGAACATTTGAACTGGGACTGGGTGGGGTCCTGAGCAACCTGATATAGTTGAATATGTCCCTTTGAGGGGAATTGGACTACAAGACCTTTTAAAAGAAGTCACTACCAATCCAAACAATGCTATGATTCTGTGATCTTTCTTTTTAATGCTACAGTCCTTCATGCAAACAGACTAAAATGCTCCTGTGCTGACCCATTTGGTCACGATACTGCCACCTTTTCTTTTCCCCTCTTTTTTTTCTTCAGAATTCTACTATATTTGTTCTTTTTCTGTTGCATATTTTGTTAATACAGCTACTTTCCAAGTCCTGCACAACCAAGCAACACCAACACAAGAGGCCACAAGCAGACTGAAACACTGAAGCTATTTTTTAAAAAAATTCTCCATAATATAAATCATGTTGCAGTGTTGAATTCCTACTCCGTCAGAAGACCTCTGTATTTGGTGAGGAAATGTAAGTCAGTCAGCAGGTCTGTTGAAAAAAAAGAGAATCACAGATAGGCTTTATATACACATCAAAAACTCCCTACCTTCCTCACTAAGCGTCCTGATGAATTATTAGACTGCTCTATGCCAAAGTTATGAACTTTAACACATTCATGGCTACAATGTAAAGACAATGAATGCAATACACTAGAAATCTTGATGTTTTCATGTAGACTTTTCTTTACATTCACAGTCTAATTTGTACATTATTTAGTATCATTATTTGTGTATTGTGCATGAGCCTTCACATTCTGTTTACAAAACTGAACTGTGCATGAAAGGTGGGGCTGCTGAGTACAAAGGATTACCAATCTATTCATTAGCTTGTTATTTCAGCTAATTAATATAATGTAAAGAATATTTAAAAGGAAGTGATTCATCTAGAAGTTACTGGCTTCCTATCGTGCTATCTACAAGACACAAGAACAAAACAGCACTTCAAGATACATCACTGGTGCAAGTAGCAATTATGTGTTCTGCAATCTGCAGCCAGAGTTCCAAAGGGCACAGATACAAATGCTGCATACAAAGAACTCCAGCAGCACAGTAAGAACACCATAATGTCTTTAGACATTCACACATTTCACATTTGCTTTTAAAATCAGAGGTACTATATATAAAACCAATCATGATATTGGTTTTTCCCCTTTTTCAATTCTTTCCCTCTTGAGTATTTTTTTAGCCATTCACATAGCTCTGCAGTCTACAGTTTTAAGTTATTCAGCTTTAATATTATTGGATGCCAAATTCAGTCACAGCTGAAGTACACACAACACTTCTCCCTTCACTGGACACATAGTGGACAACAATCCTTTTCCTATTTATATCTGCTAGGACTACACAAATTTATGCAGAGTATGATAACTCAAAATCACTAGCAAAGATTATTAAAGTCAGCCTTGTCAAACTACATCAGTTGGGAGAAAAATGCAGCATAAAGGGAAAGGGCCTGAGGATGTGCTCACACAGCATTATAGCCCAGTGAGCCCACATAACACACGAACTAGGCTGACACTTCACCTCCAGAAATCCAACACAACACTGAGTAAAACCAGAATTTGCACTGCCTCTAAAGGCCTCCCAGCTTGTCCAAATTTAGCTTTCAAATTTACTCTCTTGCCTCCCAAAGGCTACTACCAACATGTAAACAGTTTCCAAGCAGGCCCTTTAAACCTGCTACAGACAGACATTAGGAGCCCCCCACTCCAGTACAGCACACTCGCACCCTTGACAGCAGCAAATGTTTCTATCAGCTGCAGAGCTTCCCTTCCTGTTCCCTAAGCACTGCTCTTCCCTGCAACAGGACAGCACTGGCAGAGATCTCCTCCCTGGTCCATTTCAGCTACCAGAATCTCTAGAAAACGAGACAAAAAAGGACAAGATGCAAGTGTGAGTATGCTCTCTCAAAATGCCTCACAGAGGCTGCTCCTTCAGGACCTGGATAAACTCTCTCAACTCATAGCTATGAATTAAATTTCAAGAATCTGAAACAGCATACATGGAAGATGCAAACTATCCCTTGAACTTTCACTCAGCATTCTTTGCAAGTTACACTAGTATTTTTGACTTTGAGCATATTTGGTAGACTGAGTTTTCCCATTAAATAGGACAACTCTGCTACTGAGGCATCCCAGCCATAGTAATTTCAAAAGAGTTAACGGTTTCCCTTGTTTGTTCACCTGGGACACACTGCTGTCTCAAGACAGGGATTTAACAAAGCATTTCAACACAGCAGTTAAGAGATGTCTCAGAGGTGAGGCTTCCCATATTTGGAAATTCTTGGCATTCTTGCACTTTGCAGCAACAAATCATTCACTGTACCCTGTCACTGTTCAAGAAAAAAACCTATCAAGTTAGTATTAAAAAACAATTCATTTTATCTCCTTGGATGTTTAAAGTGTTATGAAAACAAACTTAAGATTGATCTTGCTCTTTCATATGGAGATTACAGCATATATAGGTTAAAAGCTTCTGAAGCTGTACACAAAGAAATGAAATAATGATTTACAGTGGAAGCAAAGTAAATTGAATACGTTCAATTTTAAATTTACAAATTGAACACATTACTGAAGATATTTGTGGTATTTCACAATTAAGTCCCCATAACCAGTCATAATCATCACATCTATTATGACCAGAAAAGGGAAGTTTAAAGGAACTAAATGGTTCCAGTTTTCTACAATCACATGATGACATCTGTTTTGATAAAAAGTGGAAGATGCCAGACCACTCTGCATCTATAATACCAGGTTTTGGGCAAACTCTTAACATGAGAGAAAGCTCCAATGCATATAAAGAAAGACACAGAAACAGGGAAGTAGGGAAGCTTTTAAGACTGTGAATCTGTGTATCAGGTATGATAAATCCTAAGAATAGATACAGTATGATACAAGATACCCATATATCTTCCTCAAAGTTTCCAAAGTAATCACTGTTTCTAGCCTAACTGCAACATGATTAAGGAGGCTTCAGTTACCTTGGTCTACTACCCTTCTAATTTTCCCACTTTGGGGAAGTTACCAAAATTTTTAAAAGCGCAAAAATCTTAATAAAGCAGTGGAGAAATATTTAAGGACATATTTAGCTCAGTCACTAAACTAATGTGTGCCTTCTGGACTAAGAACTGCTAGGGAAAGTTCAAGCTCTGAAGCACAATCTAGCTACAGGTTTTAGAGGCCGGAGAAAAGCACAGAAGGAAACAATACACACCTGCGCCATTCTCACCCATCCCCATGCTGAGACACAGCAGTGGAACACAGCACAGGAGCCTGCCTCACCTGGCAGAGCTCTGAATTTCCTGTGGTTTAAATGCAGAAACATACTTCAAGTGTTCTGAGTATTTTTAGACGTGATTGGACTCAAATTTTCAGAAACGGTCCATTACTCCAAACAGACAATAGTCTGATTGTTGCGGATTTAGTCTCATTAGGCCCCGTCGCCACCACACAGAGGTGCCTCGTCATGCTGTTTCTTTATCCAAAAGAGCTTTAATGTAGCCAAAGGCCTATATCAAAATGTAAAGAGAGTTAGTCCAAATAAGATCATTAGCCTGGTTCCAGAATGTAGTTATTCATTTCAGTAATATCTTCCTACTCCTAGTCCAGAACTCAATGTATAAATAGCACCTGAATTTGAATACTTGGCTGTTCCTATCCCAAACTGAAGCTTGAAATACGGGGTTCACCTCCTACGGATTTACTGTAAGGACTGATTGCAGCAGAAGGAAAGGATGAACAAAAATAGTACTTCATCCAACCACTCACACCATTTATGGTGCTCCCGCCTACAAGACTCATGGCATTCTGAAGATACAGCATGAGATCATCTGTGATCTGACCCCAGTATCTATTTTGTGTCCCTGCTTATCAAAGTCACTGTACAATAGCTGTTAATATTGCTTGTAAAGCAACATTTGATAGTTACCACCCTGAATTCCTCCTTCATAGATAATGACGCATTATGTCGGGAATCTTCTGCAAAGCCTTGCAAAGTAACCCATTCCTGGCAGGTAATATCCTACAATATAAAACAGGAGTCACCCTGGCAGCCTTCAAGCAGCACACATTCCAGATTTTCCAGTCATTTACTTTTGTCTGTCAGATACAGCCACAAGGCAGGTCAAGTAGAACACAGTCGGGAGGTTCTGTCAGGTTGAGCTATGATGTCTTGCTATGGGGGAAAAATATTTTTCCTTAGAGGGAGATGCAAGCCATCTCCAAAGCTTACCACACAAGTTCCCAGCTGATGGAAGGTGCATACCTGTAGCCTATTACTCAAATGGATAGTAGCTTTCTTTTAGAAACATGCATATTCCTTCTAGAGAGGAACAGCACTTAAAGACAAAAGAGCAAAGCAGTACTAGTGGCACAAACACTATACTGTGAAGGTGGTGCAACTCTGGATCAACCTGCAACTGACTTTGCAGTGAAACCCAGGAACACTGCAACAGTCCCTTTTCCACAGGTTAACCAGACAGCAGCTGTGCAGCTCAGAAGAACAATGGCACTCCCAGGCATATGGATTTCATCCTTTGTGTTGGAAGCCAGCCTTGCAAGAGATTTTTGAAAACCTAACATAGACTAGCATCAACACAATGAGGCTTGAGTCTCTGATGCACCCATGAGGCACCAAAGCTGACTTTGCTCTAGGATATCCCAAGCTCTGCCCATGCCATAGTGCCACTATGCTGGCAGGGCTGAGCAGTTCAGTAGATAACACTTTGCCCTATCATATAATATTTTCATGTCTCAATTCCTTACTCATTAGTTATTAGTAATTATAAGACTACTTCTGCCTCTCCAAATATGAGGATTCAATATCTGACTTCATTAATAAAATACCTTTTTACCAAGCAGTAAGAAAAATTAATTGAACATCACTTTGGAGCTTGAAGTGGGAGAAGGCAGCACTGAGCTTCAAGAAAGTGCAGGACGTGGATTAGCCACAAAAAGGCAGGAAAGACACAGAAGGCAAGACTTACTGAGGCTCTCATATTACAAGAAGTCTATTTCTTAACAGGTACACAGCACTACTCCAGTGTCTCCTTCCAACTGTGCCCACCACAGTTTAAAACAGTGAGCACACGGAAGCTTCCCTGCACTCCACCAATTCTTCCACTCCTCCCAAATGAGATGACTCATGGCTTATATTGTTTACTCTGTGTGTCTTTAACAACTAAGGCAGCAGTTCCTGCTCTCTGTTACATCCAGGTATGTCTATCTTATGCCTATCTATTTCATGGGTCTATTATCTATTTCATTTATATCTATGTCATTTCATCACTTTCAGTTTATCCTGAAGCAACTGAGAATAATCTGACACCTACTCAGATGGGCACTATTAATGAAGATCACTGATTTTGAGAAAGAACTTGGAACTTCAATTCTAAGATGCTCAAATCTTCAGCAGCACACCAGGGCTTTCAGTGAATTATGTGGGAAGACCACCTCTGTCAAACACCAGAAAATTAGCTGGTCACCTGTTTCCCCATTGTTCAATTAAGTAAAACCCCCAAACTGTTACAGTCAAACTGGTACAACAGGTTTACCACAATGTGTGTATAATGTGTGACTGGAGTTCATAGCTAGCATGTTCTGAACACTGACAACTCTCATGGATAACCAAAACGGCCAACCTGCTCCTCCTTTAATTACGAAAACCTGAGAACACAAAAGGTGCCTATTCTAAAGATGATTTTGACCAGCAGCAACACTGAAGTGAAAGTGTGCTTTCATTTATACTCTTGAATAAACACCATTCAACTCAAGAGGTCTGTTGGATACTTTTCTCTTAAGTATAGGAGACAGAGAATTAAATATAACAGAAGGAAGCAAAACAGAGACAAAATAAGCAGACCACAGGGGAAAACTGTCACACAATCATCATAAGGTCACTGAATTATTGACCCAACACACCTTTTAACAATGGACTTTAAATTTAAGTTTCTTTTCCTGGACCTCTTTCAGAAAGTATTCAACAGCTAGTACAGGCACAGCAGTGGAATGCCTCGGAATCATTCCTTAAACTGAAACAAGCAGAATTGTTACAATAGTAGCTTCCTCCACACTTCTCATGTGTACCTGCTCAGCCTAATGGAACTATGTGTGTCCTGTCAGCACAGACTTGCCTTACCACACAAACATTTGTGCCTACAGAATTGTGTATTAAATGATTTTATATGCTGATCCCTGGGGATTACTGAAAATAACTGGGAAAAAGAAGTTTGTCTTCCAGCTAAAGGTCAGACCTGCTAGTGTAAGTCAGCATCACGCTGGAATTCCTGATGACTTAAGTTGTACTGACTTCTGAAGTCACAATATTGATACAAGGGACAAAGGAATGTAACAGTGCAACTGATCACTGCAGAAACCACATCACCAAGAGTTTTTGGCACTGTCGGTTTCATGACCACTGTTACAAGCATGCATTTTCTAATAAAGGCCCTCGGTATCTGACAACAGCCAATGCCAAGAAGAATAACTTCCATGTCTATACATTTACCTTAAATAACTAGTTCTGAAATTGCAACCTACGGCTATGCAGGTTTACACCACCTGCTGCCCAAAGCAAACCCTAATTTACTCAGATCTAGATTATGTATGGGTGGAGTGGCGGACAAAAGCTGTGAACTGCCATCTTTTATCGTGCTGGAAGAGGAATGTACTATCGAGTACCACTCAACAAGAAGTCAAAGGATGTCAAAAGTCCACACATGAGTAAACCTACTTGGCAGAGGAACCGCCGACAGCTGTACGCGCTCGGGACCGTTCGCCTAGAGCCCGGGGCGTGCCTGTACAACACGGCCCCTGGCGCTGGAACTGCGGCCCGGGGAAGGAAAACGCCAGGCCCGAGGCCGCCTCCATCCAGGAGCGGCCCCAAGCCGCCGGACGCGGCTCCCGGGCGCGCTGCAGCCCCGNAGCGTGCCTCGACTCCCACCAGCTGGGCGCGGACGAGACGCCGCCCGTGATGCTGCCAGCGCTCGCAGCTGCCAGGGCAGGGGAGGGAAGGGCCGGACCGCGCCCGCCCGGCGGCGAGAGGCGGAGGGAGGGCGGGGAGCGGCGGGGCTCGCTCCGCCCGTGCCTCCCTCCCTCCACCCCCGCCGCTGGGAGGGAAATGTGCGCGGAGGGAAGAGGGCGGCCCGCCGCCCCTCGGGCTCTTCGCAGCGCTCCCGCCCGCACTTACGCGCTTGTACCAGCTCAACGTTTCCAGCTCAAGCAGAAAAATACTATAAACGCTGCAAAAGACCTAGTTTGGATACTTGGGCTCATTCTAGTCTCCCCCCATTCTAGTCTAGCGCTGGAGAGCTCTGTTGAAGGTGTATAAAGAACATCCCAACCTAAAGGACAGTCTGAAAGAGCTGGGCTGCTTTGCCTGACAGAATAAACATTAGAAGAGGAAACGTCTAGAGTTTTTTCCTTCATAATGGCTTCATAAATAAATTAGTGGCGTTAATGGAAAAGTACACAGGTGGTCTAAAAGTAAATGGATAGAAAATATCACCCGTCTCTCTCTCCACAAGACAGTTGCAGTGAAAAGGAATTTCAGCTGCCATCGAATTGAGTCTTGCTTTTCTGGTGCATATTCAGGCAGGACACAACAATGGAAAACGCATTTCAGTGTTACAGCAGAAACTCTGTAACCTTGCTCACAGAGTAATTAATAAAGCTAACATGCTACAGTGTCTGACCGTGGACTACTGTTTGAAAAAGGGCTACTGCTACTAGGACTTGCCTATATACAGACTGCTGGATTGTGTTAAAGGTTCATTGTGTCGCAGAGTAAGTAGTGTGGGAAGGGACTTCCTTCTCAAAACGGGCTCATCCATGAACTCTGGCCAGGTTACTCAGGTCTTTATTTCAGCCTTGAAGACCTTCAAGGATGGAAACTGGACAATCTCTCCAGGCAGCCTGACTGTCCTCACAGGGGGAAGATCTTCCCTTCTAAATACTGAGCTGTTCTCATTTCACTTTGTGTCTGCTGTCTTTTATCATCCCACCATACCTCCATTACAAGAAGCCTGATCCTATTTCCTTTGTAAACTCTCTGTAGGTACCAGCAAGGTGGAGACCTCCTTTTAAGTTGCCCCAAAGCCTTATTTTCTCCTGGTTGGCAAGTTCAGTTTCCCCAGCCCCTCTTCACAGAGCATGTGCTCCAGCCCCCAGGCATCCCAATGGCCATCTGCTGAACTCTGCAAGTTTACCCATGATTTTCAGGTATTGGGAAGCCCTGAACTGGACTAGTGTATAAATACAGTCTAGCTTGTGCAGAGTAGAAGGGGATAATCTCCATCTCCTGGCCATGCTCCTGTTAATGCAGCCCAGGATGCTGCTGGCCCATGCTCGGATTGCTCTCTGCCAAGACCCCCATGTCCTCTCAGCACAGCTGCTCCCTGTGGTTGCAAGGGACTATGTCTTCCTATATGCAATACTTCATGTTTGTCCTCACTATATTTCATCAAGTCCCTGTCACCCCATTCCTCCAGCTTCTCTGAATGGCAAGCGCACCAGGGGGTCCTCCACAGTTTGTGGGAAATACCAGAAAACACTGCAATAGGCAGAGCCTGAGCATACTTTACCCCTATCTGGAATTTAAGGAAAGTGAATACTGCTGAAGGTCACTGCATCCCAGCAATGTAATACTGCTAAGTAGTACAGCCTTTGATTCCATTTTTCTCTTCATACCATCATCCTTACATCTTCATCTAATGAAGTAAGATTCTCTCTTATCCCTAACCAGAATATGCAAGTAGTATCTGTACTCATTACTGAATACAATACCTAGATAGATGACATACATAGGAATGAAAAACAGTGCTGCCCTGAGCGCTCACTGCCTACCAGTAGGTTCCTAATAATATCCAGCGTTGTCACTGTCTAAGGTCTCAATGTTCCACCTATTTTCTTATGTATGTTTCTAAGTGCTCTGTGTGTATATTAATACCATACAGTAATTAGAACCACTCAAAAAGTAACACAAACACTCTGTCATTAAAACATGTGAAAAAAAAGTTAGCACCAATAGTCCAAAATTTAAGGTAATTGAGGAAGAGATGCATTTGTTCTTCCTGAACAAGAGAAAAAGCTACTTGTGGCAGACTTGGCTTTCATAAATGCATTCTACATAGGTATAATTTATATGGTGTGCCATACTGTTCAGACTTGTGTAGGAAGAAAGAGGAGGCCACAGAGAAAAAACAGATAATAACTTTCTGGTTTGACAATGAACACGTGCCACTAGATTCTGCTTTAACCTGTATGCACAGCAGAAGTTGGAAGTACCAGCTGTGTATCATTGATCCAACTGTCTATCCATGATGAAACACGACAGTGAAATTCATTCTCCAGGTTTGCACTGGTCTCCCTGAAAATGGAGTAAGTAGCATAGAGCTGTGCAGAAGGCTTAAATGCTTTCACTTCAGAATGACTGGCTGACAATAATGGGGAGGTGAGAGCCTCAGGTATTTCCCACATGTGCATAGATAAACCATTAGGCACACACCTGAGATAGCCATTGCTCTTTGGAAGATACAGACACTCCTTAGGTCTAGTTAAACTCCTGCAGGGACATCTGAGACAGTGACCACAAACACAAATCCAGAGATCTGCTTCATTTATATCAACAAGAAAATGAGTCTTGCCTATTATTTGGAAACTAGCTCTACCACAACTGTAATTTCTTCTACAAATTACCTTGTTTGGCAGGTTTTGGAGCTGCTTCACTTACCAAGTCCCTGTTTGTTAAAAACGAGTCTTGAATAGTCCATGACTTTGCACACTGATGTTTACCTTGCTTGAAGGAACTGCAAAAGACCTGCAAAGGACAACGGAGTCAAGAAATAGTTTTGCCTAAGACATCTTATCTTAAATGTTAGAGTGGGGGGCTTCTGTTTTTTGTTGGCTTGGGTTTTTTAAAATTCTATTACATTTATATTGATTTAGTATTATGAGGCTTTTTGATATCAAAACTGATTAGTATCAGAAGAGAAAAAATATAGCAAAAATGCATTTAACTTACCAGAAAAAAAAACTTTTAATTAATGTTATATCACCATATACAATAAATATTTAAATTACATCAATACAATCCACTTAGATGAAGTGCTATAAATATCACAAAACCTCAGAGACTGTAAGCAGACTTGATATCTATTATTAATAGACTAAAAGATAACTCAGCTGAATTGCATTATTAGGTGTCTGCTCTATATAGTGTAGTTCTTTTTCCATGAGTAAGGTAGCTCTTCATAATAATCCTAAGATTTTTAAAATCATCTACTGCATGAGCCAGAAATCATTTCTGGCGTAACTCCGAGGACTGCAGGGAAGTTGAATAATATTTAAATTATGAAATCAAATCTAGTTCTGCTACACATTTAAAATGGTCCGTTAAGTACACCCAGAAGTTTTATGTCACCTGATGGAGCAGTCTCCAGTTCACACATGGGAGGATAAAATCAAAGAACACAAATACAATAAATATTTAAGAGGCAACAAAGTTCAGTGTTTTTAATTTATTTAAGGTAAAATTAATACCTGTTTCATTATATAAATGTAGTTATCTCAGTTTTAAAGTACCATTATAAAATAATTCTTAGAAAACATATGGAATCTTATTATCATATGGTAAACTATAGCAAATTTAGATTATTTTAATTTTTTCACGTATTTTTCTTTACCAGTTCTTGTCTAGCACACAACATTGGACTGATTTAGCATGAAAATGGTACTATGCCTTAATTCAGACAGACTAGTGTTGTAATTCAGGTAAATATCATTTACGAGTAAGAAATAATTATTTGAAATCATCGGAGGAGGTTCAGCTGGGTTCTGACTTCTCCTGTGACACACCCTCATTTTGCAGGGTCCCCCAGAGGATAATCCGAGGGACAGCCCTGTGGGTCTGTACTAGGCAGGTGCAAACACATTTGGAGGACTGAGACTTCAGCACCATGAGAAATGTCATTATTATAGAATTCACCTACACACATTGCATTTAGCTCCCACCAACCTCACTTTTTAGTTTAATTTCATTTCAGGCATCCAAATGAATCTCTCCACGACCAAGACAAAACGCTAACAATGTGCTGCTGCTGGAAGCACTGATCTGGGTACAGGTTGGAGCCCAGACCTTACATCAGAGCCAGAGCAGTGATCCATCTAAAGCCAAACCTAGAAGCATTTCAATGCTTTTCTGATGCTACTATTCTCAGGAAAAAGAGCTACAGGTCAGAAATCAAGCACCCAGCAGGAAAACGGTGCCACAGAAAACATGCAGGCCAAGTGGATGAATATAGATCACATTAGCAGAACTTCTAACAACGATGGTGCTCTGCAGGATTTAACAATCCTGGAGACCTGTGCTTCAGCTGTCCACTGAATCACCTGTCCATAAAGAACATTGCCTATTAATGCCTGCAATTTTGTAACTGAAATTTTACATTCTTCGGGAGAGCAAACAGCTCTTGAATTATTTGTTTTATTCTACTGTAACTGGGGCATTTTGTAAAACATATTTTTCTTGAATCTTAGAGTTTTTTTGCCTGTAACATCCAGCTTCTTTAAAGATTTAGGAATTGCTCCTAAAAAACTCTCCAGTGCTTTAATCTTACAGAAGTTTTTTATCAATGACAACACAGGATTGTTACATTACCTGCAGTGTTTATCGGTTTTTAAAAAGCTCTTCTGCTATTCTGAGAATCTTTTGATTAAAGATTCTAAATATATTTTAAAATCTATACTTCTGACACTTCTGACTTTGACTCTTTTGGTCAAGAAGGTTTTACTGAATATAGAGAGTCTTTTCTAGTCACCTGTTCAGAACATAAATATAGCCCTAGAATAGATTGGGCTCTTTCAGATAAGGGTTGCCTTTGACTCAAACTTCCTAAAATCATCTGGCACCCCACCTTGTCTTTTTTTCAGCAGTCAGCCCCGCGGGATGGCAGAGCACAGCGAGAGTCAGCTCTTTCCCCAGGAGCAGCAGGAGGAGTGCAGGAGCCCAGAGAGCAGGGCAGGGCCCCCAGGCAGAGCCCACCCGGCCGGACCTGAGCAGGCAGAGGAGGCAGCAGCGCAGAGGGGCAGCCCCGAGGCTGTGCTGGGAACACCGCAGGCTCCAGCGGCAGCAACCACCGACAGGCACACCTACAACAGAAAGAAAGCCCTGAAACCAAGCTAAGAAACCAGCCTGCGGGTCGGGGCCCTCAACAAGGCACAGTCAATAAAACAAATATCCAGTAATAAAAGAGAGCTAAAACAAGGTTCAAACAAGGCCTGCTGCCTCATGGCTGAGCTTAAACGGGTCCCTGAGCAGGGGGCGGCTGAGGCCCCAGGTGAGCCTGGTCAGGGCTGTTGTTGGGTAAACTCTTACACCTGCCCCTACGGGGCACTATAGGCACTTGTCAGGCCCTTACAAGTGGTTAGACAGGGAAGCTGCTTGCCTGGGGTAGTACTCAAAATATACATAGGCTTTTATAATTTATGAACGTTACTAATCTACTTCTTTGGCTGAGTGAAGTAATCCAGTTTTTCTTGAAAATATCGGTTAATAACTGGATCAATTGAATATATTGAACTTTAACAGACAAATTATCTGGCCTGTAACCCGTTTTTCTTTCTACACCTTAATGCAATGGACCTCCAAGCTAAATAGGATAATGTCTTTTATCAACCATTTAAAAAACAAAACAAAACAAAAATCTCTAGCGCTTTTACCTGAAAAGAAAGGAGGTTCTTGATATAACTTGGTACCAACTAAGTACTAATTTAGTCCCTTTAGGTGCTGAAAGCTTTTCACCTTCTATTTCTTTGAACAGAGAGCTGATGAGTGCAGTAACCAGTGAATTGCTTTGTATGATATATTGTAGGCACTTGTAGTGTGTTAAACAGAAAAGATTTTCAGGATTACTTTAAGGCATACCAAAGAAAAGTTCTCAAAGGGGAAGCCGTAGGTCAAGGCCAAATGCCTAGATCTCCTCTCTAAGATATATCTTTATTAATTTTACTCCAGTAAAAGACTTCTTTCAAATCCAATTATTTCTTGACATTTAGGAGTTTTGTAGGGAATTCTTTGTTAGGAGTGCAAAACTGACAAGGGCATCAGAACTACCCTTGTAGTTTGTTTTTTACTAGAAAGCTATATATAAATTAATTTGATGTATGTTTTAGGACAGGAAAAAACCACAAGCATTTCTTTTCCAGACACTCCATTTTTATGTTTGTGTTTTTTTGTTTTAACTCCTTACTACTACTTTTTTTCTCCCCTAGGATTATGCTACAGGACAGTTGGGGACATTCTGATTTACTTAGCTGCATATGATTTGTGCTACCTGTATTCATCACGTATGTTTTCTATGAAAAATATATTTCTATATATTTATACTGAATGAGGGGCAGCACTACTTCCACAAGCTGCAAGAAGATTACAGGGGCAGATCGCACTGCATACGTAGTCTTACAAGTTCTTTTTCTCACCATGTGATTAAGTGCTTGGCTGTGGGAAGACGTGCTGTGTGTTCCTTACGCAACGCTCTAAAGAGGAAACTGATCTGCTGATGGAGGCTGCTTGGAGCTTGCTTTATGTTTAAATCTCCTAGAATGGTTTTTTAAGACAAAGCTGTTCCCTAGAAAGCATGTGCTGGTGTTGAATTATACATTAAACAAGAGAGTCGCGTGTGTGTTGCCGTAATCATCTACGCCACAGGACTGTTCTTAAATGTAAACACAGATGTGTACGCCTTCCTTCTCTACAAGACCGTGAACATCTGTTGCTTGTAGCAGAAGCGGCGCTGGTCGTAAATTACAGGTTGAACGGCTGTACACGATCCCTATAACGTTTAAGTTATAGAAGAAGGAACCTAAATTCAGAGTTGAAATGTCGAGTCCTAAACGATTCTTCGTTATGTCACTGTTGTCTAAATGACGAGCTGCGAGCAGCACAGGAGGTTTCCGCTCCTGGGACGCGCCCCGGCGCCCGCGGGGTCCCTGGGAGGGGGGGAGCTCCCGAGTCGGGCTGCACAAGCCCCGCTCGGCCGGGGCCGCGGCCACGTCACTGCTCCGGGCACCGTGCGGGTTGTGGGGAGCAGCACGCCGAGCTGCCTTTATTGAACAGCCTTGCCCCGGCCCGGGCCAACTTCTCCGGGAAATCGCAAGCCGGCGTTCGAGCCCTTGGCGGCAGCGCTCGCCGGCAGCGGGCGGAGCAGAGGCGGGCGGGTTTGAAAGGGAGGCGCCGGCTGCCATGTAAGCGCTGGCCAGGAGCGCCGCGGCCGGTGGGGGCTGAGCTGGCAGCGGCCGCCGCTCCGGCCCGTCCCGTCCCGCGGTGCCGCCCTCGCCTCGGGCATGGGAGCTGAGCGGAGCGGGGTGGCCGGAGCAGAGCTGCCGTGGGGGCGGCCCCCGGGAAGCCCCTAGCCCATGGCATTCATCATGATGAAGAAGAAGAAGTTCAAGTTCCGCGTGGAGCTGGAACTGGACGAGCTTTCCTCCGTGCCTTTCGTCAACGGCATCCTCTTCTGCAAGGTGCGGCTGCTGGACGGGGGCAGCTTCAGCGGGGAGTCCTCCCGGTAGGTGCCTCCGGGACTCGCAAGCCGGGGTCTGCCGGGCTGCCCGCCTTACGCAGGGAGCCCCGGGCGGGCCGCGGCCGCCCCCGTCCGACGGGCTCCGCTCGAGTCGCGTCCCCCCGAGAGCAGGGGAAGCACGGCCGCCTCCGCAAAAACTCCGCCCGCTCCTTGGCTCCCTTGGCGAGCCCGGGGCCAGCCGGTTCGCTCTGGCGGGCGGGCGGAGGCCCGGGGAAAGGAGGGGCGGCTGCCCTGGGGCTCCTGACGGCTGCGGCTGTGCTGCTCGCTGTTCCCCTCGCCGAAGGGGAAGCTCCTGTAGCACGGCGTGGCACCCGGCAGGCTGGCCGTCTTCTCGTCCCGCCTGCTTTGCCAGCATCAACGGCGAGAGAACACATGTGGTAGCTCTTGAACTCCTCGTCTGCGTGGCTGCTCGCTGCCTGGAGTCGCAACGTTGTAAAATAAATACTGAGGCTCCTAAACACGGAGTAACAGAGGAAAGGAATCCCTGAGTGATGAGGGTTGTCCTAGAGAAACAGGGCTCTTGTGCCATAATGCTGGAGCGGCTGAGCGGATGGGTAACAGGAGGGGAGAATTTCTTGTCCCCAAGCCTGTAGTCTGAGCTGTCCCCTGTGAGTTATGCGACCTCATTGTTTAATTATTGAACGCTGGCTTGCTGTGTATCGTTCTGCAGATATTTACATGCAGGGCTAAGTTCCATGGAAAAGTCCTCGACTTTTTCCTCTAAGTGCTCGTGTATTACTGATTTTGTTGGTGCCCAGTTCTGCAGTGCAAGTGCAAGGCAGATATCTTTTTTCCTCTTTCTTTTCCTTCAGTTGTGCCTCAGCAATGGAGCAGTCATCTGTCGTGACAGTGGCTCCCTGATCCATGGTAGCAATGGATAAATAGAATGCCAATGTATTAATTTTTTCCAAGTACCAGGCAGAGGAAGAACCTTGTCAATAGGAAGGGTGTCTGCTGTGGCTTCAGGTCTGGGGAGGAGGAGACTCCCCTCCCATTACATTTATTCTTGTTGTATGAGTTATTATTTTATTTTAATATTATTACAAAAAGGATTTACTGGAAAATGTATCATAGAATTCTGGGAGAAGACAGTAACAAATCCATGAATATTCAGTTATATTCTTATTAAAATACTGTTGTTACAGAGCTTTCTAAATTATCTGCTTTTGATTCTGTAAATTAAATTAATCAAGGAGAAGGAGTAGAAATGGAACTTTGGCCTAGAACCTCCTTATTTAACCATTCCATTATACTAGCATGTATAATTGAAGACAAATTTTTCTTCTGTATGGTTGGAAGTTGTTCAACTCGTCAGTGCTCTGATCTCATTTCGTGTCTTTCTTCAACGTTTTTCTTGTGAGCGACTTCATAAGTAATAGATGATGATGATGACAATCGTGATTCAGGCACTAATGTGCCATTACTGTCCTACTCCAGCCCTTATTGCCTTGAAGTCATTTCCACAGGCTGACATACATCTTCTGGACAGGATGTCTATTTTCAAGGACTTGCTTTCAGCTGAGCAGATGGTTTTGACACGTTATGGTGATCTTAGTCTTTTTTGCCTTGCCTATTTACGATGCTGAAATTAAACGCTTGAAAGCCTACATTCATATCTTTATGAACGGTTCATTAGAGTAAAATGTGTGTGGTAGGATGTAGTGTGTTTAGGGAAACTGATGTAAAAAACTGTGTTGGAACTGAAGCATAGAAATTCTTCCATTTTCTTTTTCTGGGGCTATGGCTTAAAAACTAACAGCAATGAAACATGCTGGTATGTCAAGGTTCCTGTGAGTGTAACTCATTCCTGCTGGACTGAGAAATGTTTGGGTATGCTGGTAGGGAGGTAAAGAATTCTTCTGCAGTGATCCTTCAGTGCCAGTTTAGGGAGTGCCTTTGCTCTTGGCTTAAGAATTAACAGACGAATTTTCAGAGTGGTGACTCAGCAAAGGGCTGAATAAATAAGGAGGAAATTAAGTTTACACCAGAGCAGTAGTATTTCAAAACTTATCGGTTGCAAACTTTCTGATGGCTGTAATCTTCTAGTTGCATGCATTTGTTAGTTTCACTGTGAGCTGGCAGTTATATGCCTAGAGTTGTGATCTTTTTAGCTTTATAAAAGATATTAAAAGAAATCTATTGTTTCAGAAAGTTACAGACAAACTCATTCCATAAATTTTATAATACAGGGGGAAACTGACTCTGTTTTCTTAATAGCTTTATTTTTGTTACTCACTGAGGTCTGGTAAGCTGTAATTATATTGGGAGAAGTTATGAAGTTCTCAAGTTGGTGCCCATACAGACCAATATACTGCTGTCCCTTTTCTTAGAAAGTAAA
>VWZV01013172.1:3228726-3249453 GCA_013397155.1 Irena cyanogastra | reverse complement strand
AAAAAGGTCCAATCAATAGTCTATAAAGCACCCTAACATTATTAGCATTTTATTTCCAAAGCCTACTCACAGAGAACAATGTCATAAAAACCCAGGCCAGCAGTTGTCTTGGAATAAGGGCCCATGTGTATGTAGCAAGTTGTCATGAGAACAGTTTCAAGTGATTGTCTTTCAGCCCTCTATGGATCATGCTGTATGAATGATTAAAGTCCTGATCCTGCAAGCAATCTGGTACCTTCATCATCCTCTGATCACTGAAGTGAGATGAAAAGGACACTGATAAAAGTTCAAGATACTGAAAAATAGGGGTTTTTTTCACTTCTCAGATCTTTGCTGAGAAAGAGCTACCTAAGAAATACATCATGGAGACATGGGCCATGTTATTGGAGATGTGTCACAGTCCAGTTACTTTTCTGATTCTCACAGATGTGTGCCTGAAGTGTACAGAAATTCTGTGACCAGGTGAAACCAGCATGTATAGTGCAGTACACAGTGGTCTGGCTTGTGTGTAAATAGAAACCACATCACTTTGCATTTTTGTGTTTGCATAGACTTTTTTAGAACTCCCATTAGAAAACTTCCATTTGAAACATCCCTATGCACATCTGTGAATCCTTACTGTAGGAAAAGAATATTCTGGATTGTAACACTAAATGTTTAATTACCAGACAAGAATATTCAACTTTTAAAGTAATCTGGTATTCTTGGATAAAATTTTTATCCAAGAATATTGACCAGCCAAGTGGCAGCAGCATTTAAAATGGGAAATATGTTTGAGAGTTTCTGCAAGAGCAGGACCCCGAAATTCTCACAAGAATGATTGTGTCATAAACTTTGACTCTAAACCAGGGAAAAACTTGAACAGTGTTGTGGAATGGACAAGACTCAGTTTGGTTGTTTCAGCAAACTGACAATCAGTGTAATATAGTGTAATTCCTGCCCTCCCCTTTTTGAAATTGCTTTCTAGCATGACTCCTGGATCTTTTCCATTGTGTTTTAGATGTTAGAATAAAGGCTGGATTTTCAGCCAGTAGACTCTGGATGTATGCAAAGTTATGCTAATAAACCTCACGTTCATTTAGGAAACTTTCCTAGCTTAAGCCTGGTTTCCTGTGTGGCAAGGCGTTTTTCTACCTTTCCCCGGGGCCAATGACATTAGAGCTCTCCCTTTGAAATTGGATACATTAATACACGACACTTCTGCAGATTCCAGGATACTGTGTATCTATATACTGTCTGGTCATAAAATAGTGTGCACATAATGGCAAATGCACCATGAAAGGTGCATTTGAAAGGACACAAGGTTATTTCAGGGCAGAAATTACACCTATGAATATTTTGAACAGAAAAAATACTATTTTAAGATACAAACTTGACTAAATTCTAAGCATATTTATTCATGGCCATTCTAATGTAGATATAAATATATAGCAAGTATAGGCTTTCTGCAACTGCCCTCATTTTAACAGGCTGAAATAAAAATTAATAGGTCCCTAGAGCAGATAACTGAGGCTCATAGGCTGAGCTGTTGCTCAATCAGCAGTAAATGAACAGATGGAATATGAGGAAATACAAGAAATTTTGGGACTAAGGATCTGATTTCTTGAGGGTGTACTTGCAATGCTCTCCTCTATCGACTGAGGCTACAGGAGCTGCAAGCCTGCTAGTTCCATTTTTAGCTTGGTTCCCAGCTGTACCCCACTCAAGAAAAGGACTTGGTTGGTGTGTTCTTCTAACTGAAGCCTTCAGCTTGGTCATATTTCCCTTCCTTTCAGAGCTGATTTCTGACAATTTAGACTGCTGATGTTTCTATCTTCTTTCTTTTACACAACAACATTCTAAACTAAGAAGCTGGTTATGATTGCTGTATGTGACAGACAGAGATTCAAGGTGGCCAAGAGCTATAAGCTTTTCATCAAATATTTTTATTTTCCAACAGATTTCAGCAGTGCGGGTTCTTTTTTATGTACCCTCTTGAGTCCTGAGGGGAAGTCTTGGGAGATCATGCATTAATATATTCCTATTCCTAATAGGTACAGGCTAGAGCATGTAATTGTTTTCTGTAGAAATTGACTTGTTATCTGCCAGATAAGTACTTCTTACTTCTAGTGATGCATGGCCACCTCCTTCTCAACTGTCAAAACTACATCTATTTTTTCTGACACCAGCAAGTAGGCTTTCTGTCTCATTGGATTCTTCAGGTTGTCTTTTTACCATTCTTTTCCTGATTGCTGCTATTGCGTTTGAAAGAGAGAAACTCTCCTGATAGTAACACAGCTTAACTAACTCTGTTTTTAAATTACAGTACTTGTTAGAAAAACATACCTGTCACATGGAATCACAGTCCCTATCACTCTAATCTTCCTGAATGATGTATGAATCCTGCTGACAATCTTCAGAGCTGGATAATGCTACTTCTAATAGCTTTTTTGGCTGTAACTGGATTTGCAGTTGGAGAACTTGAAACAAAACAAGTTTTCAAGTACTGTGAGGAATATTGGCAATGGGATAAAAATCCTACCTTGCAATTTTGTAGCTGCCTTTTTCAGATTCTCGAATGTCAACTTAATGTTTCCTCAGCTCTGAACAGATAGTTGGTTAAGCAGCTTTCAGACACTGTCCTCTGGAGGGAGGAAAAGGTAAGAAGGAGTTCTCTACACAAAGTACAACTTTTCAACATGTAGTTTCTTTGTACTTCTCCTTTCATTAACAGTTACAGTAAAATGTGTTTAGTCAACTGATTTAAAAAAAATATGGTTGAGACAAAACTAAGAAATTATCAGAGGAGTAAAGAATATTAGTTTTGATTGGGTTCATCTTCGGGATAGAGTGGAGGAAAATACAATGTTTGTACAGTCTGCTCTTTGCATGGGCTGTAACTGGTTATTGCAGATATAAAAAGGGCTCAATCTTGGGAGACTTCTGTTACTGTAATTGTAAGTACTGATAAGAGATGTATCAACAGCTAACTTGTCACAAAGAAGTTTGAGAAGAGATACATGACAGACATCTATTAAATAAGGAGAGACTGTGGGAAAAGCTTTCATGCTTAAGGTGCCTGCCTTGTGCACAACTGGCACTTGGATATAAAAGAGCTGGTGTTGCTTTGTTGGTTTGTTCTTTTTCCCCTGAACTCAGCACAGTACACGGAGTACAGTATTTTTCTGCCACAAACTTGCTATTTGCAAGTACTATAGCACCTGATTGCCTTCATATTTTAAGGACTATTTATGTTCATGGAATAATTTAGGGTGAAGGAGAAGGCCAGAGATCACACAGTCCAGCTGCCTGCTGAAACCAAAACTAATTTCAGATGGATCAGGAAGCTCAGAGCTTTGTCCTGTCAGCTTTAGAAAATCTGCAATAATGGAGATGCCAGTTCTTGTAGACAACAACTGCCCTGCTGTTCAGCACTTTTACTGTGAACATTTTTTTCCTTATTTTACTGGAATTTACCTTGGTTTTGCCTCTTTTCCTTTCGTTGTTCCCCAATGTCTGGCTCCATCTTCTAACTTAGTCAAGATGGCTGTAGATGGCAATTAGATCTTCCTTCACCTCATCATCAGATTGTAAAAATCCCATGTTTCCAAGTTCTCCTAAATCAGAGAAGAATTCACCCCTGACTCCAGACCCTCCTCTCACACTCCCTGAACTTGCTTCAGTTCATCAGTCTTCTGCCAAGAAGGCCCCAAAACCAAGCATGCTGCTGCAGATACAGTCTCAAATGTTCAATTTCCTCTGACTTGCTGACTACGGTCTTCTAATGCAGTTTACCCTTCACAGTGCTAATTCCCTTTGAGGTCTCTGCATTTGCCTGTAACCAGCAGTTTTTCATCCACAATCAATTTATACATATTTTATAAGAAGTTGTTGGCATGAAATGCTACTAGTTAAAAATGTAACCTTTTTTATTATGAGTAAAAACGTGGAATAGAAAATGATTACTCTGTTAGAATTTTGCACGTACTAACAGCAAATTAACTGGGGAGCTGTGCACTATAAACAAGTGGAGCTCTTCCTGCAGAGCCAGCTGTTTGCTTAGTCCTGAAATTTGTGAACCATTGAAGCTCTGTTTGTAAATGACTTGTTTTGTTCGGTTTTTTAGCAATGCTTAGGAAAAAATGGTTTTGTTGGAGAAAATGCATCATCTTATATGCCTCAGGCATGGGGGAAACAGAATATTAAAGGGAAAGTAAACTGAATTTGTTCCTGGATGGAGAAATGCATTAAAGCTTTGCATAAGCTTATTGCTATAGCATATATTTTGGAGCTCATGCTCTGAGCACTTCAAGTGATGTAGTTTTCTATATGAAGCCTAAATTTAGCATTTTAGTTGTTGGATAACAATTTAATGTGTAGCTTAGGACACTGCTCCAGGACCCTGTTGCATGGGTACCTGTATCTTTCCCTCAACTATGACACTGCATGAATTTTACACAGAAGTAGATTTGGGATGGGAGGAGTGCCAGAAGGTATTCAACTCTTGCATGCCAAAGCCTTCTGTGTTAATGTATAGTATAAATAAGAACTCTATATCCAACAATACCTTCCTAATACTAAAGATAGCCTAGGAAAGGTTGACTCTTGAAGTACCTGGAGCCACTGATAGTGTGGCTATACTTTTAAGATTGTAGGTTAATGCCTTAATTCCTGTCTGTAAAGTAGGATCATGACACTGGCCTTTGTTAGGTGTTCCAGCTTTCTACAGAAGAAAGATGTTAGATATATTAAAAAAGTATATATATAAAATACCTGTATGAATGGGATATTGCTCCCATTTTAGAAGACTATTTACTACACTAAAAGTAACTCCAGTCTACTAAATACTGTATTTTTATCAGACAGACAGAGCTACCTGTATTAACTTTGTTCAGAGAGGGATCGATCAAAGGAAGCTTTAGGTGATAGAAGTCCATTTGCACACACACAAATGAGTGCAGTCAGCAAAGACAGGGGAGGGTGGAGGGCCTAAAATAATACTCAGCTCCAGCTATTCCTAGTCCTGTCACAGGAACCATCAGCCCATCAAAGCCCATCTACACCAGCCCAGAGACACACAGGCAGGTGGGGAACTGAAATTATGGGCTTGGACAAGGGGACACCCTATCTGGGCCCCTCCCAGGGCTGTCCCAGGACACCCTTAGCCCCATTGTCCAGACAGGAAGCCCATCATGTTAAACTAAAGCATGTTTTGGACTGAGAGGGGTTGCTGCCTATGAGACATCATGGGATACAAGGGAAGAGGCTTACCATGGGACAGTTTGAGGAGGAACTAAAGGTGGAGGAAGGGATGAATTTGAGGAAGAACAAGTGTGGGGAAAAATAGGGAGTTAAGGGGATAAAAGGCCAGTTGGATGTTTGCTGGTTGGTATGTTTGTCTAATCTGTTTCTAATTAATGTCTGCTCTATCTTCCTGTTGAAGAACATTGTGACTCTTTTCCTGGGGAAGGGCTCTCTGTTCAGTGTGCATTGTGAGGTGGGGGATGTCTGAGTGCCAGCAACTGGAGTCAGGAGTGTGGCAGGGCTGCCAGCAACAGGAGAGGCCAGAGTGAGCATGCTTATGCCATGGGAGTGGGACTGTAGGCCAGAGGCCCTGTGTGTCCACTGTGCCAGCAGCTGCCCTGGGATTGTGGGCCAGAGCACTTGGGTGCCAGCACCTGGAGAGCTCAGATGGGTCACAGCAAACGCCAGCCACTGGGGTGGGACCAGCAGTCAGAGATGGCCTGTGGTGCCAGCACCTGGAGCAAATGCACTCGGGGATGGAGCTGGACTGTGAGCAGGTGGGACAGCCTGGGAGCCATACACAGGTCTCTATCTATGTATGTGTCTAGCAGACCTGTGTCCTGCTCGGCCCGAGCGGTGGCGAAG
This sequence comes from Irena cyanogastra, assembly GCA_013397155.1. NCBI lineage: Eukaryota > Metazoa > Chordata > Aves > Passeriformes > Irenidae > Irena > Irena cyanogastra. Next base: position 3,243,585 of record VWZV01013172.1, on the reverse strand, counting down.
GCTGTCGGTGCCGGCTGGCTGTGGGTGCCCTGTGTGCCCGTGACCTGCGGGCCGGCCGTGTGTGCTGCGAGCGAGCGGGGCTTCCCGGAACACCTCCTCAGCCTCGCTGCTGCTCGCTCTACCCGCTGCAGCTGCAGCTGCCGCTGCCTTGCTTCTCTCAGGCCATCTTATCAACATGAGAGAGCTTCTAAAATAAACAAGCAAAACTTAGGTGAGTCTCTCATCAAAATATCAGCTTTAAAAGACAGTAATAATATTCTCATTTACCTCATGTAATGAAAAAGCTGTTTTTTCACAGTATTTACAGCGAGTAGATAACTCATATTCACACGCTGTAAGATGCATTAGCAAACACCACTTTCTTTGATGTAAAGAAGTGTACTGACCCAGTTGAATCCAAAAGTAGTTCTGGAATTATTTTCATGTGAATGTAGTCTGTTATAGAGACTGAATGGCATCTTAAAACAAATGATCCCAATTTATTGTTTCTTTGGTGACCAATAAATCTAAAGTAATTGCACTACAAACACAAGCAGTTTAACATAATCATCCCCATATGGCTAAAGATCCTAATAGGCTGTTTAGAATAACTCAGATAAAAACTTGAGTAAATTTTCTGATTAATGGAAAGAGTCTTTTGGCAAATGTCCACAAGGAGTTTTGGCTTCTTTATTTCAGAACTTCTCATGCTAAAGCTTTTCCATTTAGCAAGAAGGGATTTTCCCCATGACAATGAAGGTCCTTAAAAGTGATTTATTTTTGTGTTTGTAGCTATTTGCTGGAACAAGCCATTATTCATAGATTTTATCCATGTAGAAATGAACAAACAATCTGATTAACATAACTTAAACAACTTAATATGTGTCACTTGTAACACTTTAGGATGAGGAGGTGACTGGATCAGGATTTATTGTCTATTATTTGAGTTTACTTTTTTCTCTGTTGCATGTCAGAAGAAAAATCCAATACTTTTATTCAACATTTTAAGTGGCAATGGTGTACAGTATACAAAACAGCTACAAATAAGGACTTGACTACAGCTTAAATCTTGCATTTGAAATTGAGTCAATATGAAATTGTCCTTCTAAAGAAAAAACAGTGATGGTAATACACTATAGTTTGGAGTAATTTTATCCTACAGGATCTGTTTATTGAATTTATTCTTGGTTACATACTATTGACAGCATTTTTTCAATTACACCAAAGCACTACAGTCTACTATGTATTCCAGTGCATCTTGGTAACTAAGATACATTTTGATTAAGAAAACAACTGGTTTTGCTTTGCATGTGGTAAAGTGACGGGGAGGCTCGTAGGAAACTGACTCAGAACGGAAAGCTCCCCAGCGTGCCTGCAGCACCGGCACAGCTGCCAGAAGTTATCTGGGTTCATTTCCATAGCAGCCAATCAATACAGCTGTTTATTTTCTAAAGGGCTGGCACTTAACTAAGACTCTTACAAACTTAGATGTTACTGTTGAAGTTAAATGTTCTGATTATTTGACCTTTTTTTAGCATAATGGGAATAGCTAGATGGTACTCCTCTTTAAAAATACATCAATTTTTTCTTTTATATAGTGAAATTAGTAGAACTTTTTAGTGGGAATAGGGGCAGTTGGTTGGTTTTTGCTGGTTTTTTGTTGTTGCTGTTTGTTTTGGGTTTTTTTTGGTTTGGTTTTTTGAATTGTGTACAAATTTTTAAAATATCTTATGATTTATATGTCAGTGAAATAAACTAATGATACTTTTTTTCTGACATCTTTATGAGAAGGAAGCAGAATTCCTGGTTTCGATTTTATTTTTAGAAAAATTAGACCATCAGTATCCACTACTGAAGCCTTTTTACTGCCACTTCTACTTCTTGTTTGCAAATCCTGGCCTGTGATATGAATGGACTGAGTCTATCAAAAGCAGAGTGATTTTGTGCTATCTTCCTTACTTGAACCATTATACATAGATAGTAGTATTCGTATGTTGAAATAAATTTAAAATCCTTAAAGGTTTTAAGGATACTTACATTTCTCAAGCAGATGTTACTTAGATTTATCTTGCATTTACAAGCAAAAATGCATTTAATGTTCACTGCATTATCTTTTGCTATAATGTGAGTGATGTCTGGAACACTGTAGCTGTAGAACATGCAGCTGCTTTGACTTTGCTGTAGAGACAGAAGGCTGTTCTGAGAAGCAGAAACAACTTGAACCATTATACTGAGTAGTACAAATATTTTGGCACATTGCTTTGACTTTGAGTTTACAAAACCATTTTTTCAGTGGAAAAAAGTATCATTATTACTTGCTGGAAACGTTACAGAAGCAAAAACACTACAAGAGCTTAGCAAAATGATGAATAGCAGAAGTGATGCTGTTATTGGTAGAGCCAGTGGTGTCCTGGGTGACAAGGAAAGGGTAGGAAGGATGATGACTGCTGTCCTACTTCTGTAACAGACAAAGGTAATGAGAAGAGGATTTTCTGACCTTTATGGATGACAAGTGAACCCTTTCAGTTTAGTGGCACTGTTTTATATGTGTCACAAATGTTAGCAGTTATTATTCCTTTTAAGGGTAAATTTTACTTGATGTTTTCTTGTCTGAGCCTGTTTCAATAGAGATGTAACTATGTGTAATTTGCCTTTTTTCAATTCTGGTTATTTTGTGTATCTAAATAACTCACATGACAGCAGGATGGGATTGTTTTTTTCCCACAATACAGGAAAGTTTTCAATGTAAAACATCCCAGATAAAGAGTAGATCATGGTGTTTACAGAGCATGTTCCTTTCAGGTCACATGCTTGAATGTGACTCAGTGTTGTATCATCAGAATCTGTTAGTCTGTTGTGGTCATTACACTGACTCACTTTAGGCTGGCTGATTTATCCCACCTTAGGAAGTCACAGTGTCAGTGAGCCCTGGAGCTGGCAGTCTCACCAGCACAGCAAAGGGAGCTTTTGTGAGCACCCCGCAACTCTTCATTTTTGTATACACATGATGAACTCTGGCTCCAGCTTCTGCAGAACCATAGGATTCTATGTGCTGAAGACTTCAAACTGCTTCTTCAATAATAAGCTACTGTCAGAAGTTAGTATAAAACATAGGAATGTATGTATTAGGAAAATGGAAGAGGAAAAAGGAGAAATATTTTTATATGTGAAGACGGTACTTCAGTGGTTAGACTGATAGAAGAAATTATCAGTTTCTTTACAGTTCCAAGTTGTGAATTTAGAAACATGGGGCTAGAAAAGAACTTTTGATTACTGAGGCAAGTCTTTAGAATTGCAATCCTTATGCCCCCTGTTAGTGACAAACTTGCCAATCTTGTCGTAAAATACAATGAAGAATTTTTATACCACTACTTCTCTTATTTGAAAGCTGTTCCAGAATCTTACTCTGTAGTTTAAGGCCTTATAACTTTCAGTTTTAAATGGATGTTTGATTATGCTTTATTTTGGTCTTAACCACTTCTCATTTGATTTAAAAGTTATTTGGTCTCTAAGAATTTGAATCACCAGTGTATTTTTACTAAAAGGTGGGGTTTTTTGTTGTGTTGTTTCGTTTTGTTTTTTGTTGTTTTTTTTTTCTTTTAAGATACAGGGGTTTTCTAGTTGTCCTCCCTGTGCCTTTTCATTTTGGAGTCTGTTTTTGGTCAGAATTTGTTCTGTCTGAGCCTTATAAAATGACATTCACAACTGAAAGCATCCTACATCCTGCCTTTTTCTCACTGCATCACACTGTCAGATTGTTATCCTCCTGTGAGAAACAGATCCCTTCAGATATGTCAGCTTCTTGTGCTCTCAAATGGCAAGCTCACAGTATATAGCTGCAATTCTCATTTGCCCTAAGTACATTATTTTGTGTCTGGTTATTGCACATCATCTCCTTTCTACTTTTCCAGGCCTCAAATTTATATAGTTTTGCTTGAATGATGCTCCTTTTCTCTGAACTGAAAAACTACTTGTCAAAGATGCTATCTTGAGCACATTGCAAAGCTCAGCAGCTTGGGAGATGGTGCCTGGGAGCTGGTGTTCAGGAAGACTTCACTCTCCTGAGGCAAACTGCAGAAATGACACTCTCATTCATTTGAAAAAAACACATGGCTGTTGAACTCTTCTGGAAGTCTGTGTTCCAGGTTTGAAACAGTTATTAGTTGTGGTACACTGTTAAGAGCAGAATGGGAGATTATTGTTATTATTCACACCTTGGACCAGAATTTGCAGGAAGTGGCCGCTCTACAAAGAGCGGAACCAGTGTTTGTTCTTGAGCTGTCTTATTGCAGTGTGTGGTTCTGAATGTATGTGCAACTGACACTGAGCATATGCTCTCTACTTGCAGGGAAGTAGTACAGGCAAATTGTGTCCGCTGGAAGAAAAAGTTCTTCTTTATGTGTAAGATCAGTGCCAGTGCCACAACAGGGATTCTGGATACCTGCACTTGCAGGGTGTCTGTACGGAAGGTAAGGAGCTTTCTTCCCCCTCTTCTCCTCTTTCCTTGCTCATTCTTCCTTTGTTTTGTTTTAATTCTTGAATGTCTGATAAACTACATAAAGCAAATTTTAGCTGCAATCACATGAGGTATTCCTTTAGTTAAAATTTTGTAGTCATCTTATTATTTGCTTTACTTTGACTAATTTATTGGGGGGGTTTATGTTTTTATTGAAGAAAACCCTTTTTCCAGCAGGGCAGCAAAGGAATTTCTCTTCAGTGTTTATAAAGTTAGCTCTTGGCTGATACTTGCAGCAAGCACCAGGAAGCTTAGAAGCTTTGGACTGTGCTTGTACCAGAATTTTGGATGCAGCACGTCCTACCTTTGGGGTCAGACCTTGTAAGAGCCCAATGCCAGCTGGCATTGGGCACTTGCTGTTCCTCTCTCCAAGACAACAATGCTTGCTGGCCTGCTCCAAAGGCATGATGAATATTAAGGTCTAAATGACAACAGCATGGTCTAGCAAATGTGTGGGAAGATATTTTAAAATAAAGATTAATACCAGCCTTTCTAAAAAAAACCCAAAGAAAAATCCTGAGTCAGTATATTTAATGGCTTAATGGTGTGTCTTTTTTCCCTTTTTTTTTTCCTAGGAATTAAAAGGAGGAAAGGCATATGCAAAGGTAAATTGAGATGTAGCTAATTTTGCCTACAGATAAGATTTTCCTTCTTGCAATTTTATGCCCTTTTAAAGTAATTCCAGAATAGTACTTAATACCCATGACTTTGTAATGTGCATTATAGTGATACAGTGCTGTTGGAATTTTGAATCAGTGTGTTTAGTAAGTATATAACAATGTTATACCACCAAATTTTTTTCTTTTGGGCTGGTATGCGGAAAGGGTCAGTAAAAGTAAACATTTACATTAAAAAATAAAGAAAACTCTCCTTATTCTTTTTTTTCTTTTGGCACTTTAAATTTTTAACTGGAAATAGAACTTTGCTGAATTTTACACTCTGGGTTTTCTGCTTTTTGCCTCAGTCCATTCCCTTAAACAGGCATCCTCTCATATGTGAAAGAAACTGCTACTGAGTGGTACTCAATGTGTAATTAGCAAGTACCTTCATTTAGCCAAATTTACTTACTACTAATTGTCATTTTCTCTTAACAGCTGGGATTTGCAGATCTAAATCTAGCAGAATTTGCTGGATCGGGAAATACCACTCGTCGCTGTTTACTGGAAGGTTATGATACCAAAAATACAAGACAAGACAACTCCATTCTCAAAGTAATTTCTTTCCTTTATCATACTTAAAGTAATAAAGCAGACAACAAGTGCTATTATTAAGCACTTAATGAAATTTAAAACTTACTTGCTGAACCTCTTCCTGGAAGGAAAGCTATTTGAAGTAAAACCAAAAGTGTTGTTTAGAGACAATCATTAAAATCCACACAGTCAAAAATATAATTTGTCCTATCTTTGAAATGAAGCTGGATAGCTGTAAAAGAAAAGCTTTTAAAAGGTGTTCCTAGTCTAAGGGGAGCTGAAAAATGAACAAGTCAATATATGGTATCTTCAAGACTGGACAGCCTTCTGTGCATCTTTCTGAGAGTGAATCTACTAATTGGCTTATTTATGTACAAGCCACCTTTAATACCTCCATGACTCCTGGAACTTTCCTGTCTTCTATTTGATAGTAATCACTTTAACAGCTGAGGAGAATTCTTGTGAGACACCCACTCTGATACCCTCTTCCCTTAGTCCAGGAAGTTAAAAAAACTGAATAAGCTCCATAAACCTGAAAATAATTCAGTTGAGATTGTTTCACTAATATGAAAAAAAATCTTTTCCTTCTGAGGCATTGGGATTAATTTTCCACATTATTCAGTATACAGTCTGTGCATGGACTTTCTGATCTGACAGTCACAGATTGTCCAGAACACTTGTAATGGATGGCTTTGGTAACAGGCCTTCAGTGCACTGTGTCCTGCGGCTTATTTACCCTGTGTGCTTTTGCTCTCTCTGATGTTAGCACAACCCATACTGAGAGCCAGCAGTCTGCTGAACACCCTCAGCAAAGAACAGACTTCGGCACACACTGGTCTAAACAATGTTCTGTGTGCTCATTCAGGTTTTATATTTCTTGGCTTTGTTTTTCCCTAGAAGCCATCTTAATGGCATTTTATTTTCCTTAAATATAACATTTGTGGCAAATATAACTTATGTGACCATGTATGTGTCACAATTTTTTTTTTCTCATGGTGGATTTTGTTTTCTTAATGCATAGGTTTTGATCAACATGCAGCTGATGTCTGGAGACCCATGCTTTAAAACGTAAGTTTGTAAAAAATCTCTGTGGGGTAGTGTTTTGATCATACACTCCATGTTGAGAATTACACTTGTAATTTGTGTTTTTACATCCCTCCAATCTGGCAACAGTATTAAAAAAAAATGGAATGGTAGCTGAATAATTACTAACATGATAGAATTGCCAGTAGAAGTGTCATAATTCTTGCTGTTAGGTACTTAGTATCAAGCACAGAATACTCACCTGTACATCTGTAATGTAAAAAAAAAAAAAAAAAAACACTTCAGGGAAACTGTTCCAACAGCAACCTTATATACTTGGTACAGGGTGATCTGACTAATACTTGTGTCTGGAAAATGTGCTGCTACACCTTTTATTCATAAGTCTCAGATGATTTTGAAATATTCATTTGCAAAAAAACCCCAACAAACAACAGAAGGGTGATATGACTTAGTACAAGAGAAAGCACTTAGCAAAGACATTATGCAGCTTAGTAAAAGATGCAATAGCTAACATCTGAGGGGCAGGTAGCTAAGAAAATTCACTGCTACACATTGAGGATCCTTTGTCCTCATTGTCCTTTATCTGTAGTTAAGGAAGTGTAATAGTTGTGCTGTGGTTTTGTACCGGTCTGGCTTAGGTGATTCTCCACAGAACTCTTCCATGTCCCCTTGCACCACTAAATGTCCTTTCTTTTCTCTACTAACCTTTAATGAGAAGAATAGAACACTGAACAACTGTAGAAGCTCATCCTGTGCTTACTGAATAAATAGCAAGAGGGTATTATCTGAATTTGTCTGATTGGGCAAAACTTTTCTGTATCCCAACTTACTTAGCACCTCTCTTACTTCAGAACAACTTTAATAGATTTACTTTAGTCAGACCTAACAAATATATCACTGGAACTGATAAACAATTCCTCAAAGGCAACTAATCATTAGTCTTGGATACTAACAAAGCAGTGTACTTGTTTTTTACTGCCTAGTACTGAAGGAGTTGAAATTAGTACCTAAACAGCTTTCTGGAATCCTAGGAAAAAAATCTCTTACTCAAATTATTCAGACTTTGCATTTTCTTCCAAACTGGTGATATAACCATTTCCTGGAACATAAACTTTCAACACAAACAGAACAAACAATTTATCTAATCCAGATGTCCTTTGTAGAAGGAAAAATAAACCTTGAAACAGTTTCACAATCTGGCATCAACTACATATTTTATGAAGGAGCCTAGAAGGCTCAGTGTTTGATCTGGGATGACATCCCTGAAACCATTCAGTTCTTGCTTTCAAGACTATGTTATGCAGTTAAGTCACACAGACACTGTATTTCTAGAAGTGCTTTTTTCTTTCTCTCTTTACTTTCACACATAACCTAAGAGGGGCTGTGTTACTCTACATGAAGACAGTGACTAATGTATTGACTATGTAAAATCTAAACATGTCAACAAACACCCATTTGTATGCAGACCAAGTCTGTTCCCAATGTAGAAAATAACAAAGCATTAAAAAATCCTGTAGGTAACATCTTGAAATGTCTTTTCATTCTATTTGCTTGTAAGAAATTGCTTGTACTTTGTCATTTTCTATAGGTTTTTTTGCACTAGCAAAACACAAACTAAGAGGCTTATTAATTTAAAAAGATCTCTCTTTGGGTCTTGGTATTAACTCAAACAAGCACTTGAGCTTTATTAAAAGCTTTTAATATTAAACTAAAATTTAAACTATGTCACACATGATGCTTTTTTATTTTGTTGAAGGTAAAATTTGGAGTGCAATACACAGAGATGATGCCATAGGCCCCTTTATTAGGAGTTGGGAGGGTTATCAGCCCAGAATAATTTCCTGCTCTATGACAGGGATGAAACAAAGCCAGGAGTGTGTCACAGCACCAAAGCCAACTTGGCCAACTGTTGTGCACATTGAGGTGTTTTTTTAACTTACCATGTTTCATGTATTCCTTCAAGTACTGAATTACATATATTCTTAGCATGTAAACTGTCCTATGATTCATACACTTAAAAAACTAAGAAATAACTTCAAATTAAACACATATCATTCCACCAATCATCAGAAAAGGAAAAGCCTTTCCCAGGATCCCCAGAAACCTGAGGGCTGAGCAGATTGATTCTGTAAAATGTCCTTAAGCTCAATAGTAAAAACTTCTTTTTTTCCATTTTCCTTAATGGGGGACTAGGCAGCATGTTTCCAGAAAACAACTGTAGGTCTGTTAACTTGATGCACAGTATGAATTATGCCAACATATTTGAAAGGAAAACTATGTGCTGATCATTTTGGAGGGATTACAACAGAAGTACAGCAAATCTTAACCACCCTTTTCTTACAGGCCTCCTTCCACAGCAACATCTATAGCAATTGCTGGAGAATCAGAGTCTTTGCATGAAGACAGGAAAGGTGGAGAAAACTTAAAAGCAGCACATCTTGGTATAGCAGGTATAGAATAATGCTCATAATTTTTCAATGCTTTTATAACTGGTCTCATAGTTTCAAATGTTCAAAATGCTTCAAATCTGAAAGGGATGCTGACAGTTGGCCTGCAAAGGAACCTTACATGTCTTGTGAGTTTCTGCTTCAAACGCAGCTGAAGTTTTTAAGTAGGTTAGCTTTTCAGACAGAAAACATCTAGCCCAATGTTCTACTATGATACTGGAGAAAGATTTGTATGAAATGTAGCTGTAGATTTGTCTAGTGTCAATATTAGAGAGATTATCATTCTATCTAACCCAATGGTACTGTCTGTTTTGCTCAGATGCGTATTATGGTATTTATTTTTTAAAGAATGCATATTCATTAACATGCATGGTATTTTTGCAGCACTTGAATCTCCAAAAGGTTTGTAAAAAATCAGTGTCAAAATTCTAATCCCTCTGGGAAATGTGATTTTTTAATCTAATCAAGATTACTTGCAAAGTAGCAATAAAGCTGGCTTTAAGTTGGCTGTATGACTTGCACATGTTGCAGATGTCTCATCAAAGAGTGCCTCAGTCCCAGATGAACTTGGTGCATGTGGACATTCCAGGACATCAAGCTATGCAAGTCAGCAATCAAAACTGTCAGGTAGTTGTTCACAATTCTGTTATGAGCTGTCGGGGATTATTTTTCTTTCACGGGCTTAGACAGTGGAAAATAAGTTTACTTTGTGTTTTAAAAAGGGTTTGCATTGAAAGATTTTTCCTACAAGTTTCAGGTATGGCAACAGTAGCATTTTTTCCCTCTTAAAATTTACTAGATTCTTTGGATTATCTCTTCAGATGCAAGACAGCTTTTTGCCTTTGTTCCCTCCAATTAGCATATCTAAATGAGATTTTTACCTCTTTCATGAGGTAAAAAAATGAAGACTTAGCTCTAAAAGCTGAAGGGGATGATATTTGTCATTCTGATTGTTCTGATATAAACAGGAGTTACTTAGAACAAAAAGAAAATGGCAGGTGCTAGAATACAAAACCTGAAGTCAATTGTCTAGTTCATGTATGCACATACACGCACAGGGCTTTTGAAAGTCCCTTTATACGAAGACAAAACACAAATTCTGCTTTCAAGATGGAAAACTAACCCACTCTCCTGCATTTTCCCAACAGGATATAGTACATGTCACTCTAGATCATCCAGTCTGTCTGAACTCTGCCACAGGAGAAACACATCAGTGGGGAGTACCTCAACAGGAACTGGAAGTATTCTAGAGCCATGTGAAGAGACTGAGCCAAAAGTAACTGAAGCTGATACTGATACATCTACTGAAGATGCACCTCCAGAAAAACAATGCAGGTACACTTTATCTGAAAGCCTTATGTAGCGCAAGTAAATTACTTTATCATGTCTAAGAGTTCTAAATATATTTATTTTTGCAGACACCCTGTAAAGCAGGACTCTGTGGAGTCACAGCTGAAGAGGGTTGATGCTACCAGAGTTGATGCTGATGATATAGTTGAAAAAATACTCCAGAGTCAAGACTTCAGTTTAGACTCAAGTGCAGAAGGTATGGAGATAAATACGGAAACTTAGGGAAAATCTATGCACATTACAGGCCTTAGGAAAACCCACTCTCTTCACAGTCCCTGGTGTTTGTATTCATAAGGACTGTGCTACATTTTCTACTTAGAAATTGAAAATACCCTTATAAGACTCAGGGAGCTTTCCCAGATGATTACTTTAAGCGTAAAAGAGCAGGTGCAAATCTATGACAAAGGTACTTCCTCCAACCTACACCATGTAGGAGTCGGTTCTTCGTTACCTAAAGTATTTGCATCTTAAAGTGTCAGCTGCAAAACCAGTAGATTTAAAATTACTTAGATTTAGCTAGAGCAACATTAAAGAAAGCTAACGCATTTTTATTCATTTGCCTTTTAGAAGAAGGTTTAAGATTATTTGTTGGCCCTGGTGGAAGCACTTCTTTTGGAAGCCACCATCTACCTAACAGGTATGTAGCCTGAACCATAGGCAATACTAAATGAAAATGCATCTTATACAGCAATTATTCTGTATCTACATTTGTGACCTTTGTAGCTTTCTATTCTGTATCATTTAAAAGCACCAAAAGAGCTAGATTGTCAGTTTTTAAAATAGGACACATAGATTAGTTCCAAAACAGAACTGATATGTCAGTCATAAGAATTATAACTTTTAGAGTTTCTGAAGAGTCTCAGTTCCAAGGTTTTCAGATATTAGCAACATTTCAGTATGGACACAGGAAACAGACGCCAGTTTCAAATGGGAGATATACAGCCTTATTACATTACTCTGGAGTGGGAAGAAAATTTCAAGTGTTTTACACATCTGCCTTTACAGTATCAAACTGTTACATTGTCCTGATAGCAAGCCCCATTTTCTTCAGTTTAGTTTTTCCCACAAATCCTGTTTCCATTTGTTACATTATTTGTTTCTATGGTTTGTTCATCTTTCAACTATTTGCAGCCCTAAACTCTTTCTTTTGATAATCTGCTTCAGATTATCTTGTCGTTTAGAACCAGAGATCTTTTTTTCTTCTCTAAACTTTCTTCAAATACCCTGATACATGACTTGACCTGAATGTGTATATCTTCAGATGAAAAAGCATGAAAACCAGGCAAGAATATGCTCTGTGTTTCTGCAGTCCAATGTAACTCTATGGTTTTAGCTATAAAAATCAGAATAACCTCAGTATTTCAGCAATTACTATGGACTTAGGTATAAAGGCAGTTGAAAATATATTGAAAGTCATAAAATAATTCCATTTTATACATGCACATAATACTAGTGGTTAAAAGATGATTCCTTGGTTCATCTGCAAACTCAGCACACCAATACCTGTCTAGGATCACATGAATGGGTACAGAACACACTCCTGTAGCACACAGAGATCCGTCCTAATGCAGCTGCTAGAACAGTCCAGGCACAGTACTGTACCAAGGCAGAGCTTGCCCTATTAATTTTTACATAGTACTGCAATTTGCTGTGGAAAACCACCCACTACAGGCTGTCATGTGGGAGGTAAAACAGTTTTGTTTACAATTCAGAGTGAACAAAAGACTGAAGACTTTTTTCTTATATCTTAATGTAAGATTACAATCAGTTTCTGGGTTTTTTAGACACATTCATCTGCTTATGTATAAATGTATATAAAGACTATTAGCTGCATATGATATAGCTGTGGGGACAGGTACCCTAAACGTGATATTGAAGAAATTCTCGTGAGGTCCAACAGTAACTTCTTGTTCAGTAACATTACTCTTTGTTCATTTTGACTGTAGTACAACAAAATCTCTTCAGTGCATTAAAGTGTAGGTGACTCCATGGTATGGTAATAACGACAAATGTTTTCTACCCTTCACATGTAGCTGGTTTGGTATTTGCTGTTTGGTTGGAGAGGATTTGTTGGGGTTTTTTTGGGAGGGCTATTGCTTGGGTTGTTTAAACAATACACTTGCTGATATGTGATATTTGCTATTTAGCTTCCATTTAAATTTAACATTGAATAACTTTTTTCAAACTTTCAGAGTAGGATCTGGAGCATATGAGCAGGTGGTGATAAAACGCTAAACTGGAATGTCAAATGAGGAAAACTTGGAGCTCTGATGTTGATACTTCCAGTATTGTTTGCTCTGTTGCAAGAGCTGAGAAAGACAAAATGAACTCAATGTGATCTTTTTCTGAGAAGCAGCAGAATGCCTCTTGCTCATGGAGCATCATCTTCTGTGGTATGAAGGCAATGTTTAGCTATGTGTACCTTGTGAGAGCACTTAGACTGTTTTGTAAACTCTGTCTGATGTTAGTGGAATTACTTAATTTCTGTGAAACATCTGTGGAAGCATGTCCCATTTCAGTATTTTATATAAGAGATCACTTGTGGTGATGGACTTTGTTCATAACATTGTTTCTAAAGAAACTTCTGAAAATTTGTCTTAAATGAACCTGAAAAAAGTAATTACTGAATTTGATCCTACATGCCATTTTAGTTTTACAGAAGCTCATTACTCCTATCAAGTCAGTTTTTATCAGGTCAAAGTTATGGCCTCCAAAAAACAGGCCAGTTATGTTTTAATATAACCAAAACTTTTCTCTTAAGAGTACTGAGCACAAGGTTCAACAGAAGAGGTGAATGTCACATACATTTAAAACAAACCTCCAAAACTAAAGACATCTAAACCAGCCACTAATCAGTTGTGTTAACTGTAAATTAAGGCTACAGGTTTAAATGCATCAAATGTGATTTTTTTTTTTGCTCAAGTGATGAAAAAAGTGGGATTCCACACCAAAACACTAAGGCACAGAAGTGTTCTACCCAGAAAGCTGCCTTGATTGTTAAATCTGGAGTTCAGCAGCTGCTCCCACAGAAACTCACTTTAATAATGCATGAACATTGAGATTCAATGGGATGGTACTGTTTACAAACCTAGTCAGTAGTTTACTACCACTTAATTTTTTTAATTGTAGTTTAATCCTTCACAGTCAGTGCTTTGCTTGTGTTTTGAATGTGCCTTGCGGGATTGGGTGTACAGGGAGACTACATCATTTGCTAAGGAATTTAAGCTTTAAAACTAGGTAAACGTCTATATATACTATTGTTAATATAACTTGTTAAGCACTTTATTGTAGACATACTCTGCACACTGAAAAAGTCTTAGTGTGCAACAGCTTTGTTGAACACTTCTTTTGCTATCTGTCCACTGTTACATTAGGTCAGTGTACTGTATTTAAATTTGCACAAGTAGTGATTTGCCTGACAGGCAAGAAAGAGCTCTTGAAATTTTCATTACGAATATGAAAGAATCCATTTTTAAAGGGATGTGTTGGGTAAGAAATAGGTGTAATTAATTGTAAACTGCAAATGACTTAGTTTTTTAAAATTTAGTGGTACTGTTTAACTAACTTAATTGTTATTCCAATTAAGGCCTGGAATAAGTAAAAATAGTGTCACCACTTTTGACAGCTCAGAATGCTTCAAATTTTGCTCAGAGTGATGTCTGACACCTTTTTATTGATGTAAAAGTAGGCAGTATTTAATAGGTTAAATTAGCAAACGCAGACTTTGTTTTCCAGAAATCCATAGTAGAACTATTAAATTTTTATTTGTATTTTTAACAAAATTTCAGCTTTCAAAGCTAGAATGCTGTTACTGAAAATGATAAATATGAGCTATTTCTCATATGCAAGTTTTGGTACTTGCATACTTTTATGTTTACTGTTAATTATAATCTCTTTAGAGTGTCTAATTAGGTAAAAGAATTAATACAAAGATTCTGTTTTAACTGCTCTTAATAGAAGCATGGTATTATCAGTTTCTCCTTTCCACAGGAATTTTAAACAGGAACTACTCAACTGCTGGTATAGAACTCTCTCTCCTAACATTATATTCTCCTTTCCTGTTATATACCTACTTCATACCAAAAAATCCCATTGCAAGCAAAAGATGCCAGAAATTGGAATACATTCTTTGCTTTCAGTGCACTTTGACACTGCTATACTTGTTGACAAATCTATTAAAACTAGTAGTAGTTAAACGGTAGTTTATGGACATTTACTAGGAAAACTACATGTAGTTTGAGGGAAATAGACTTTTAAAAAACACTGTACAGCTACTTCTGTAATTCTCAAAGGAATTTCCATAGCCCATTGCATTTTATGTTAAATAACACAG
>VWZV01013172.1:3155024-3228475 GCA_013397155.1 Irena cyanogastra | reverse complement strand
TTGGATTTTACAGTTTTGAACAAAAGCTGCACATGAAAACATAGAAAATTTTTCAGCTACACCAGAGATAGGTTAGCATTCACAATTACTGCAGTTTTTAAAATTTTTTTAATTTTTTTTCAAAAACAGAACATATATGCCAGTTTCATATTTCAGTTCAGCTGGAACAACATTTGGTTCTCATTGAGTCTGAGTATGTATTCATCTTGAAAAAGGCATCTATAAATTTTACAGAAATTAAGAAAAAACTTGCCCTACATTTATGTCTGACTCACATTATTCAGCACAACACAATAGATGGTACAACAAACTATCCTTGATGCTAACAAGAGACTACCAGAAATAATGTAGTAATGAAAGCTACAGTAAAGCACTAGAAAGCAAACAGAAATACTTAATTTTCTTCTTGGGAATTATTTCCTTTTAGCCCCTGATACTCTACTTGAAACCCCTATGAGTTACTGTTACCTTTGTCAAAAGCACTCACTTTCACTCAATGAGAGGTGCTGACAGGTAAATACCACTAATGGAAGGTTAGAAAAGATTTTGTGGTCTAGTTAGCATACACAACATACCATTTGACAGCTTCTAAAAAAACCACTTTCATTACTTCAACTAACTTTGAGACATCTGTGATCTAATTCTCTTCATTTTCCTGTTCAATATTGAACATCACAGCAGAACCATCACTGCTCAGTGTGACCTTGCCTGCAATAAGCTTGCATAACTTCTCAAAGGTACCACAAAGTCGATTCACTTTCGGAAAAGAAAAAATTGTTTTGAGAGGTACGTAAACCTCATTTCCACTGATAAACGGTTCCATGTTTTTTTCAACAACCGGTTTTCCAAGATAGTCAGAAAAACAGTCCATTGAAGGTTGGAATTTGGATTTTCTCTCAGAATCATCACCATACTCCTCACGTTTTGACATTAAACAGTGTTTAATGATTTGGGCTGTGAAAATAACTTCATTGATCACTGCATTCTGCAAGTACTTCTCATCTTTAAGACTTGGGTACACTGCTTTGAAGACCTTCACAATACACAAGAATATATAAAATGTTTATCACTATCACAAGCTCGGATTTTAACATTTGCTGTCCGAAAAAGCTGCTAAAATGTGACTATCATTTTTTATTCAAAAAAAAAGGAAATGTGACATCAAAATCCGTGAAATTGTGGTGTGTTCTATGCTGAACTATACTCCAAGGCAATTAAGGAAACTAAGCAGGCAATCTTATTCCCACCAGGTTACTAGGAAGTGCTTTATACCAACACACTACCAATGAAGTTCCACTTCTATAATTATTTCTTACTTTCCAATTTCATCTTGAAGTGTTGAATTATTCCTATAAATTACCTGATAAAAATTAATTTGATAAGAAACACACACAATTAACACTCTTGTTTAATCTCAAAGGATACCCATGTCAAAACTCTCTCCAAAATGACCCTATAATGGGAGCTAATGAAAGCAATTTCTAGTACATGGCCATCACCTAGATGTATTTCAAAGTTTGGTGAGCATTAAAGAGCACTTCATGAATCTATTAATGGCAGTAGATGATAGGTGACATTTCACATTCATAGAAATTTCTAATATAGAAATTACAAATGTTTTTATAGCTTGCAAATCATAAAAGATAAAGCCATAACACCACTTTACGTTTCAGTTCAGGTCACAAGTCATTTGAAGATACTTGTATATTTTCACACGAAGAACGGAAATATTAGAGTATGTTCACTGAAACAAATAATTTAAGGCCTTATAAAATTGAATATAACCTCAATGGTGTATTTATTTTTGCATTGTTACTTCATGTCAACTCTGAAAAAAGTTCGATTTACACCACATGGCATTTAGTAAGAAATGCTTTTTAAAATTTTTTTATGTATCTGAAAAATCTGTGTCATTGCTAACAGCCACAAAATAAATAAAATTAATGGCTAAAGGAAAAATAGCTGGCAGAAAGGAAAAATTTCATTCCAAGGATAGGAGTATCTTAAGGTAAGAATGATTATCCATATTATTATTTTGCAAATACCCTAAAAGTTTAAGGCCTTTGTATAAATGGACACAAAGAATGAGTCTGTCTTGCTCTGATTGTCAGTAGTATTTCATGGTAACAACCTCACAGGCAGTCATAGACAACTTTACTCTTTATTCATACCTCTAAAGGAAGAAGGTAATACTTACTGTTTTGTAAACTGCTTCCATGGGTTTCTCAGACTGAACAGATTCACTAGTTTGAGGATATTTTCTAACAAACACAGCTATTTGGGTACAAAACCCAACCTTCTCCATTCCTGCTGGTGGGTGGCCGACACCAGTGAATTCCACTGAGTAATCATAGCATCTAGCAGTCTCTAAAGCCCTAAGAAAGACCAATTATATGAAATATTAATCTTTCCATGTGATAAAGATCCATTCTTAAGGAGTAACAAGACTCTAAGGCTGTGAAGGCTTGAACATAATTTCTCTAACAATACTGTCATGCCTGAAGAGCACTGTCAAATCTTCTTGTACCAGAGCTGTAAGATGCCTACTATAGTCTGAATCATTTAGTATCAGTAATTTAGCCATCCAAACATTACTGTTTCTTCTGCAATATGTACATAGAATGTTAATGCTCATAGTTGCTTAGTCACCAACCTGGAAGTCAGCTAAAAACTGATTTTCAAGAACAAAATTATTTGAGAAGAACCCAAAAAAACATACACAACTCTAACCCACATGAAACCAGTTAATAGAGAAAGTGTGGTTTGCTGTAAATACAGAAAGACTAAAATTTACCTAATCAAGGTTACAACAGTGTATATAGCATCTAAATGAAAAGTATCTTGTAGTACATCAGCCAGTGTGAACAAATGGGGCAGGGAACCAAAACTGTGCTACCTACCTGCATCATTCTCCATAAAAAAAAAAGAAAACTAAATTAACATCTCATGTGTTTTAGAGAATAATGTAGTATTTCTATTTCACAACACAAAGGCTTTCTCATGTTTACAGTTCAAAAAACCACCACATTTCTTCAATGATATCAATATTTTTAATTCACATCTATCTAAAAGCAAAATCTAAATATACCTGAAGTCATAGAAATTGTCTCTAAGGTATTCTAAGGTAGCTAATTACAGGCAGGTTTTAGTATCATTATGTAGGGAAAAAGACAAGCTTCTAGCTTTGCAAAACTACTTACTCAAAAATCATTGGATACTTTAAAGTGTACGGCAGAAACAGCATAGTTTAAGGGGCAAAATTTCCAGGATAGATACACCAAGAGTTGGCTTCTGAGGTATGCTATTCTGTAGTGTACCATGTATTTTCTTCCAAAACTGCTTGACAGTTGAATGCTATCAGAGCATCCCACTTTGTTTTATTTTTATTACATTCCTGATATTAAGGGTAAGATAGATGTCATGTAACCCTCTGTCATGTGCATATGATTTGCATTAAATCCTTCATTGTGCCATGATCCATTAACCTATCCTGTGTTCAACATGCCCCACTGCTGTGGATAACTGATAAATCTGCCTGCATACTCTGAGTGCTTTGATTACACACCATTTAAGGCAAGCACATTTCTTGGATTTTATGAAGAATTTCTATAGCAAGGTATTATGCAAAAAGATTAACTGATACCTTACATTTCAACTGTGTTAATTGTAATGAAGATACATAGAGAGTAAGTAAAAGTTTTAAATATTTTTTGTAGAGCAGTCACAGTAAAAGCCAATTTAACCTTCATCATAAAACACAAAATCCACAGAATATGCTTAACTGCTCTCAACAGGAAAGAAACCACCAAGTCAGGAGGTGACACTTCACTGACAGTAAACCACGTAAGTGAACCATTCTGAAAATGCACAGCCATTCATTCCTCACATTACTGGGCACTCAGAGCTGCATCATATGCACCCAGCACATAACGTTCAGTACCTTACCAGCTTTGAAACTGCGCTTGGCTCCACTCAAATTTGTGGTCTGGATGCCTGTATAACATCACTCTTGGAAGCAAAGAGTTAAATTCAGAATTTGGAGTGCTGATCACAACTATGCTTGGAGCCATGAAACCAAACACCACTTCAGGAAACTTCTTCAGCTCTGATTCTTCTAGGTGTTCTATTCTGAAAATAATAAGTTGATGTCTGTGTTTAAAAACACACTACTATGATCTTAACAACCAGTCAAAACTACTCCAAACCCTATCTATAACTTCTAATCTTACGCCTATCTCTGCAATATGAGCACTGGCACTGTGGCCAAGTGGCAGCACTAGGGATTTTGTTTGAGCAAATCTCCTCTTGCATTTTGTACCTTTTCATCAGTATTCTCTTCCTGCCATAAGCGCTACCTAAATTGCTTAGTACGACTAATTTAAGCACAAGTTAGAAGCCACTCTTCTACTTTCTACTTTTCTACTTGAAAGGTTTGATCAAGCTTGTTTGGAGCATGGACAAAATTCCCAACTGAACTCTAATGGACTTAAGAAAACATTTTGTATTGTCCTAATACTCACAGTTCAATACATGTCACCAAGTCAAAACCAAGCATGCAAGGATCTTTATGGGCAACTGAACCATGATGCAAGGTAACCGTTAGGGATCTTTCAGATGGTTGCAAATAATCAACAGGAAGAGGAGACAACATATGCCTACAAAAGCATTAAAAAAATGATGTTACAGAAAGGACCTTAAGTCAAGATAAATAGTGCATGAAAATGAACTAACACCCTGCATAGATATCTCATAAATTTCAAAAAGGTTAACTACCTTACATGGATTTAAAATAGAATATGCAATACAAACACTTTTTCTAACTACCTACGATAGGACAGAAAGACCAGAAGTTAATTCAGAAACTGTCCTTCGTGTTTACAAAAACTTCCATTATACTCTCAAGTCACTTGGAAAGCCACTTGTAAATTCTGATAATAGTTCAATTCCAGACACACAGTAAGTCTGGTTTAGACAAGCTTTGCAGGATTTTAGGTAGAGTTTTAGGCAAGCATACTACCTGGTTTTTTCCAAGTAAAATACACTGAGAAACCAAAGTACATGTGCAAATTTCATTCTGAAGTACAGCATTAGACAAAACACACAATAAATATTACATATAAAAGGTTACTTCTCTTCATTCTTGAGAAAGAGCAAGAAATAACATTAGCATCCAGATCCTACATATTCACTGAATTGTATTAACCTGCTTTCAATAAACCTACATTCATTCATCAGACCAACGCTTCAAAGATCACATAAACCTCTCATTTTAGAGAGATTCTAAACCAGACACCACACACTGAGCTAACCTTCCCATTTCAAAATGAAAAACAAGAACAAGTTCCCACCATGGTGAACTAAAAGTTCCATGTACATTTCAAAAAGATCAAAACTGTATTTATATTTGGTTTGTACAGCAAGGTGGTCAGGGGACCATAAGAGAGGCTTCTCTGAGGGGAAGCCCACACTGGAGCAGGCTCCTGGCAGCAACCTCTGGAGAAAGGAGCCCATACTGGAGCAGCTTGGCTGGCAGGACTCGTGACCCAGTGGGGCACCCATGCTGGAGCAGCCTGCTCCTGCAGGACTGTACCCTGTGGAAAGGGACCTGGGCTGGAGCACTCCATGAAGAGCTGCAGCCTGTGGGAAAGACCCATGCTGGAGAAGTTCATGGAAGTCTGTCTTCCACATGGGACAGACCAGATGCTGGAGCAGAGGAAGGACTTCTATCCCTGAGGAGGAAGCAGCAGCAGGAATAACATGCAACGAATAGACTGTAATCTCCATTCCTCATCTCTCTGCAACACTGCAGGAGAGGCGGTAGAGAATAGGCAATAAAGTTAAACCCATGAAGGAGTGAAAGGTAGGGAGAAGGTCTTTTCAAAATTTGCTTTACATCTTATTGTTCTACTCCAATTTTGATAATAAATTAAACTAATTTGCCAAAGTCAAGTCTTGTTTGCTCATGATGGTAACTGATGAGTGATCTCTCCCTGCCCTTTAACTCACTAACATTTTGTTGTATTTTCTCTCTCTGTCCAGCCAAGGAAGAGGAATGATAGAGCAGCTTTTGGTGAGCTCCTGGCTGCAGCCAGAGTGAACCCACCACACCACTAGGTCAAGGCAAACACAAACCTCGAAACAATCAAAGAGCTTACATTTTCTCTTTCATTACACTTGCAGAGATATCTAGCCCAGCTAACACTTCAATGCAACTGCAGAATTTCAGCATCCAGAGAAGGCTGCAATCAGCACATCCTAAATCTGCCACCTGTAAATCAGATATTAAAAAATGTATAAATGCTATATATTTCTAAGTCATTTCAGAGACATGCATAAAATTAAAATCTCATACTTATTAAAATAACTTTTTAATGATAAAGCACTTCAGAATCATAACTAAAATTTACAGCTGCAAATAAGCAGGGTAGGTGCAGATTTCAAAATTATTTTATAAAAATGTATATGAAGATCCTGCATTTACAGCTGCAAATAAGCAGGGTAGATGCAGATTTCAAAATTATTTTTTAAAAATGTATATGAAGATCCTGCAAGATTTTTTTTTAAATAATTAACCTTTTGTTACTACAGCTATAAACAAGTACATGTAGGACATCTCACTGACTCTGGAGAATGTCTTCCACATGAGTAACAGTAAAGTATGATTTTAAGTACAAAAGCTGCACCAATTTTCACATTCACCACTGCTTTTCACTGGGCTGTTCTCCCTCCAAAACACTGAGAACAGGCCCACCAGCAGCCAAGTTAGCAGCAAAGAATCTGCATAAAACAAGTTGACAGGCTGAGTCCAATGTTTAAGTGGGGAACTCTGCGGATACTGAGACCATGAAGCCAAATAATAGATATTCTTTCCTGTAAGCTAAAGAGATACTTGAGTATGTAAACCAACCCCCACAGTTCTTTCTCAGGCTCAGTCAAGGTTGAAGCACACTGCTGTTCCCCACGTGAAAATCCTGAGTTGTTTCTATCCAGTTTATCTACTGTCCGTGTAAACAGAAAGTTTACCCTTCCACCCTTCCACATCCTAAACCAGAAAATTCAAACTTTTAAAGACAGATGCAACACTGGTGAATGCATTCTATTTGAAAGCATATTACAGTTTACATATTACATATTACATATATTACATATACACCACATCACAGACTGGATTAGATTTTTATTAGCTACTAGAAGTATGATTACATAAGTAATGCAGGTGCAGCAGTTTCTTGCATGCCCTCTAAAATATTAACATCAATTTAAGGGTTAAACACTGCAGACTTGAGAAGATCTTTTCAGGAAGGAAGTGGGGAGGACACATTAGAAGACAGCAAACACTACAGAATATTACTTAAATAATTTAACTTTTCACAGTGAGTAGTAAAACAAAAGTTCTGGTATATTGGGGAGACACAGGTGACAACACAGGTAGAGGGTCACAAGACCTTAAGAAAGCGGAGATGAGTTAGCCTCATAATCCCCACACTCTCAGTGTCACTTCTCATCTGAGACTATCCATACAAACAATGAGATAAACCTGATATGCTACATGGAACTAACAGCTCTGGAAAGCAAGATCCAACTATGAGGAGAGCAACTTGAATCAAATTCTGTAGCATTAAATTAAAACCAGAATGCCTGCTACTTTCAAAAACAGCTTAAGGCATTTCTCTTGTTTAAATATTCTCTTCCTGTCAAGTAACATTAATTTTATACACCCCTGCAAAACAATATATCACAAGGTATCTGCTAAGGCCATTCAATTTTAATAGTTCCTTCACTACTACTGTTGGTAATTTGGTCAACAGGTAATTTACACATTTTGTCTTCCTGAGATGCCAAGTGTTAACTTACTTTCAAGTTTATAACCTAAAGAGACAAAAACATACCAACCTTCTTAGGTTTGTATTTCTCCACTAAATCTTTAACAAACTGGTGGCGTTGTTTGTACAAAGGAGGTTCAAATTTAATAATTTGTGTAAACTCTTCTTGAAAGTTCTTATCCATAGTGTTCTGGCAACCCTAAAATAAAAAGTTAACTCTTATTTTCTGAAGCACTTCATAACATATCCAATTACAAAGTCTGCTCTTTACAGTGGTGTCTGAGTCCCAGTTAAGCAGAGGCAGACCTGATCTGAGTTCTATTCAAAGAATGATAAAAACATTGGGATTAGCATGATTAGGCTGTTCTCTCCACATGTAATCATGTAAAGAACCTTTTGTAAACTACAATGAATCATACACAAAGCTAAAAAAGCAAATTTCATAATCTGTCATTCTCCATCCAGCACACCTGGACAGAGACCACAACCAAACACTACAACCAAACGCATCTGGTCCAAGCCTACACACAACTTGATTGCTCCGCGAGGTCTTTTACACACAAACAAAATATGTATTCGTGTATATATACGCACAAAAGCCGGCTCGGTGTTCAGGACAGTCCCCCGCCGTCTCAGGAGCTAAGCGGGCCTGCTGGGCTCCCCTCAGCAGCGCCCGCGTGAGGGGCCGCCCGCAGCACCCACGGCCTGATCCCCACCGGCTCCCGAGCCGCCCCGGCTCCCGACCCCGGCCCAGCCACCCCCTGCCTCTTGCCGGGACTTCCCCGCGCTTCTCGCTCTACCGTCTCTCCCACGGCGAGCTCCGGCCTGGCACAAGAGTCCGCACCTCCGGGGAGCGCCGGGAGCTGCAACTGACAGCCCCCAGTGCGGGGGATGTTCCCTAAGGCGCTTCTGTGCGGGACGGTAAATCACGACCAACGACCGTCCCAGGGCCCACCTGTTGTGCCGATCCCTGCCAGCCTCCCTCAGTGTAATCACAAGGTGATTGGCGGCCGCGAGGGGTGTCCCTACTTTTTTACACTAAACCCCAAAAATCTCAGCAGTCCTTATGCAAGTCGGTGCACGAGGAGTGGTGAGCAGCAGCGGTGCTGCTGTGTCTGGAGCCGTGTTTGCTACGCCGCAGAGGGAAAACGCGCTATTGAGCTGGCCGCCGTATGCAGTGAACTAGCCCTGTCTGGATGAGCGCGGTAGAGAGCACAAACATCCAAAATCGATGTCTTTTGCAGGGTTTTATTAAGTCTTTTCCACACTAGGGCAAATTTGTCTCTCAGTGAGCAGGCAGCTGCGTAGCTGCACGGTGAAAGTAGAAAGGAAAGCGTGGCTCTAAATGTTCATTTCTTCTGTTAGCAGCATGTAAAGCATTTGCTAATCACAGGGCAGGACTGTATAGTACAGACCTGGGACCTACAAGGAGTCTAGAAAGAGTCAGATAAGTTAGATAATTCAATGTCCTTTAAGACTTCAGAATATTCTAGAAATGTATATGCCAACTTTTGGCTAACATTTTAAGGTTTGTGGCCTAGACAGAGCACGCACAGTTACTCTTTTTGGCTATTGAGTAATTGTTTAACCCTGAACTATCACTATGTACCTACATCTCAACAAGATAATTCTATAAATTCTGCCCAGTTGTTTTTTTACCTCAGATAAAGGTTTATTAATAGAAGTCTCTTACTTACCAGCTTCCAATGCTATGGATTCTGGTATCCTGTGAAATTCTACTTACAAGTCAGTATAATGGATTCTTTAGTACAAAAAAAGTACAGAGGAGTAAAGTTTACAGTAAAAATCAATTCATAACCCATTGTAAATTCACACAATGTCCTAATAGTTCGTAAGAATTCACCCCAAAATGTACCACTGTAAATGAAACCTTTGGAATTACCAGCTGTTCTAATTCTCCACTATGAACAACATAATGACAGAGATACCCTTTCTGATTGTTCCATATTAGGTGATGACATTGGATTGGAGATCTAATCTTTGGAAGACTGGCAATATGAAAGAGATGGTGAGCACTATTTGCAGTTTTGAGCTGGAAAATCTGCTTTAACTCCAGGGTGTCTGATCTACTTGCTGAAAAAAAGTATTGAAAAATTCTTCTGATTTTTCCCTATTCAAGCAAATAAAGGTTGTTTTTTTTTTTTATTATTGTCTCACTGAAAAAAAATTCTTGGATTTAGTCTAGTTGTGGCTAAATTTTTTGGTTTTCCCTTATGGCGTTGTACATCTATATAACAGTCTCAAGGCATCATAGAATAACTTATGTTGGAAGGGACCTTTAGAGGTTACCTAGGGCACCCCCTACTTAAAGGAGGTCCAAGTCAATGAGGTACTTGGAAACTTCAGTTCCAAGGTAATTTTCACATTACAGTCTATAATTTCAAACTGAATACTCCAATTGTGTTCAGTTCAGTATGCCACAAAACCAGCAGGTTTTTTTAGAGAAGCCTGTTACTTTTGCACCCTACACAGAACAACAAATGATATGACTATGCTGGAATAAAAGCATCTCACAAAATAAAGTAATGAATCAAGAAATCCTAAACTGCTGATATTTATTTCCTTCAGTAACTGGAATAAGAAGGACAACTGTATGCAATTCCAGTAGTTTCCCCATAAAGTTGCAGAGCATATAATTAAATCTGATAGCAAAAGAAACCTAATGCAGCACTGCTGCCAGAAGACACTAGTCCATATTGATATTTGACAGGAATATCCATACAGTAATACTGCTTAATCTGTAATTCAAGAGCTAACAACCAGTCCTCTCAGCCTAAATTCAGAGGATGTTTAGTGACTGAAGTACTAGTCTTTTTCTCCTCAGCTTCAATTAATAGATTTGGCCCATTATAAAAAATTAGGAATTCATCTGTGTGAATGAGAAGTGAAGTTGCTGTTACACACAAATCACATTCTTCTTACTCTTTTTATAATTAAATACAGTTTCTTGCTGTTTGCAAGTGGGAATTGCCTCCAAGGTAATGAAAATAAACTATTTCTCAATGTTTCAATGTGTAATGAAGAGTAAAGGTTACTTCCAACAGTATTTATCTCCTCTTTTCTAAATTAAAAATCTGGGTTAGCTTTAGCATGTAGAGATGCTATTCCCAAGGATGATTTTATACCAACTTCTCCCTGTACCTGTTCCCTGACGCACTGAGCAATGGGGAGCCCTTCTGTGTACAGATGAATATACTTTGGCACATTATGCTCAGCTTGCAGTAATTTCACTGAACTTTCAGTTAATTTTTGCAGTCATTTGATGTTTAGAATATTTTGGCAATTCTTCTACATCACCCTTTCAGTCTCTCTTTTGTACTTTAGGTTTAAAGACTGACACCAAAGTATGTAGCTAGTTATATTGGGTTTGGGTTTTTTTTTTGCTTTTGCAGCTAAAACCAGAGTATCTTCTCTTTCCTGATAGCAATTACATGTAGACAGTGATTCTCTCTTAGCTATTTAACCTGATTCTGCTTGTTCCAAGTCTGTATGTAGGACTACGAGTTTCAGAAAGAGCTGTTGAGCTGGAACGGAGCAGCAGCGAACAGTTACTGTTTTCTGGGTGCTTGATGGGGGTCTCAGAAGCTACTCGGCCAGGTGCTGGCCAGAGCAGTGGGCCTCGGACCCAGCACTGGCACCAAGTGAATAGCTGGGCCGTGCCCTAGCCGTCATTTCCCCCCAGGGCTACAGTACACTGAATGTGCCCAACATTTCTTTCTTTCCCGTTCCCCAGAAGGGATAGTGTGGATGCCCCATCCCTGCAAGCCCAGGCTGGATGGGGCTCGAAGCAGCCTGGTCTAATAGAAGGCGTCCTGCCCATGGCAGGGGGTTGGAACCAGGTCTTCAAGGCCCCCTTCCCACCCAAGCCATTCTGTGACTTTTTTGCTTCTCCACTGCTGTGGAGGCTGAAGCGGCCAGCGCCAGCTGTCCCGTGGCCTCATTACGAACGACAAGGGGCCGAGGGGACCAGTTTTCAAGTTTGTTAAACCCGTGGTTTAATCTACTGAACTCCGTGTGACGGTGTCAGCCAGCAGCTGCCCCTCTTCGGGCCACAGACTCGCCTCGCTCTCCCTAGCGGGGATGTCCCGCGGGCAGCCGCCAGGCTAGGCGAGCCGAGACAAGGGCGGGAAGAGCCGCGGGAAACGGCCGGGCTGCCAGCGGGCGGGGCCGCGCGAAGGGTCCGGAGCTCCCCCGCCCTTTCCCCGCCGCTCCCCGCGGGTCGGTGACGCGGCCCCGGAAGGCGCCGCCGTCACTTCCCCGGCCGCCATCTTGTCGGGGCTGAGGCAGCGCCCGCCGGCCCCGCTCCGTGTGCGCGGCCCGCCTGCCCCGAGCGCCGACCCGCCATGGCCAACAACAGCCCCGCGGTGGCGAACTGCCAGGGGCAGCAGGTGGCCCAGCACCCGCCCGGCGCCGTCCCGCCCGTGCAGCAGCCGCTGCAGAGCGGGGGCCCCAAGCCGGCGGCCTCGGGCAAGCAGGGCAACGTGCTGCCGCTGTGGGGCAACGAAAAGACCATGAACCTGAACCCTATGATCCTCACCAACATCCTCTCGTCGCCCTACTTCAAGGTGCAGCTCTACGAGCTCAAGACCTACCACGAAGTGGTGGACGAGATCTATTTCAAGGTGAGCCCGCGGGCCGCGCTGGCGCCGGGCCCGGTTTGGTTGCGGCCCGCGCCTTTTCGCCCCTTATCTTGCGGTGAGGGATGGGAGTAAATATCGGTTATGTTGCTGAGCTGGGGGAATTCAAGGCTCTGCTTTCTCTGCCTCACCAAAGAGGCGTGTTCCGCGTCGGATTTGGAATTGCCGAGCTGTAAATTGGTTTCGAAGAGGGCAGCGTGAGCAGGGGCGGTGGGGGCGAAATGGCCGTCTGAGGGCTGCGCCTTCAGCCGGAGAGAGCGGGGAGGGCGCAGATCTGTGCTGCCGCCAGAGACCGGCCCTTCCCGCAGCGCGGAGCCGCCAGCGCGCCGCGTAACCACTCAGAAGGGATGGTGGTGACCGTAGGTGTCTGCGTGTGGCTTTCATTCTCAGTTCCAGGTTAGGATTCCCTCCTCCGTAACTCAGCTTACGACTTAACGAGTTCGTTTTAGTGCTTCTCTTGGCTTAGGTAGGATGTGCTGGGGAGATGAATGGTCTGTATCAGGGCACCTATGTCTCGGTTCTTGTTTTGTTAGCAGGATTGAATCAGTTTTGCACCGAGGCTTCCATCAAGCCACTCTCCCAGGTAGAGGTATGCATAATTAATGCTAATCAACGCAGCCACTTTCTTTGTTCTGATAACGAGACCAAAATTTAGATAATTCAAGCTTAGGTAATTCAGTTAGTCTCCTGTGTTTTGGTGTATTTATTCAGGTGAATAATTGGTGTATTGGTGTATTTTTTCAGGTGAATTTATTTTGTTTGATAATGTTAAATTATATCAGCTGGTGAATTTCAGTATATTTGAAATAAATAAAATAAAAAGCAAAGGTAGCCTTTTTGTTTCGTTTATCCAAGCCAAATCAAGTTGCTTGAGGCACTATAATTGTGAAAAATAACTCCACCATAATATTTTGAGATTTTTGGCAGTTTGTGCTTACTTATGCTACTGGTTTTTTTCCTGTAAAGACAGCATTTCTCTGCCTGTGCTCTGTCATTTGAAGCTGATTATTTATTCCTCCTAATACTTAGTGTAACATACACTGTCAGCAGCATCTCTCCAGTTAATTTACTACATGCTGCATGTGTGAGAGACTCATGACTATCTGAATGGAAGGTAGCAGAGTTTACTTATGCAATTGATTTTTAGAGCTGAAAAAATTGTGAAAGAAACATATTTTCAGAAAAATTGAGAGCTTACTGTATTTTTAAGGTGAACCCTTTCAGATGCACTAAAGAGTATTTGGTGCAGTTCGTCATCTTTGTACTGGTAGAGCTCAGCAGCAGTAGGTCAAATAGTTCATTTCCTTGACCTACTGTTTCATTCCAAAAGTGGTTTTATCTTAAATTTGAGAAGGATTTTGACATGCCATTAAAAACCTGCATATTGATCTGATTTGTTTACTGAACTTGACAGTTAGTGGCTCAAAACTGCATGCTAAATGAAGAGAAAACTCAACCCCTTACTCACTCATGAGTAATGGCTGTGAGGTAGAAGATAACCTGATGGTTAAACTGCTTCATTGATATTAAGAAGATTTGAATTTTCTTCATGTTTTAAGATTCCTGAATAAGTGCTGTGGGGTTTTCTGTTAGTTGATTTTTTGTTTGTTTTTGTGTTATTTTTTTTTATGAGTTGTTGTGGTTTTTTAATGACCTGTCATAGCAGCTATATCTTCAAGTGTATTTGTCTGTCGAAGAAACAAATGGCTCTTCCAGAAAATTTTAGAATGCTGGGTGCTGGATTATCAGGAAAGGTGATTATAAGTCACACAGGCAGCTAGTGATAAGGACTGTCTTTGAAGATATGGATTGTGTTCACATATTTTAATTAATTCATTTGTAGTTCTGGGCTCCTGTTTCAGTTCTGTATCTACGAAGTGCAGGACTTCCTCTTTCTTTATCCCTGACCTTACACCATGTGCATGTCCTCAGCTTCATTTCATCTGTGTATTTCCAACAAGCTAAGCGTACAAAGCAGTCTTTGTGGGATCAAAACTTTAATTACTTATTTTTGAAATCAATATTGTTTTCAGGGTTTTGTTGTTTGTTTTAATTGATACCTGTCAAAACCAGCATGTTTACATTGACTGTAATTGAAGTTGAAGACCAGCATTTGTGACAGTGTTATACTTGATCCTTTGACTAAAAAATACTTTTCATTTCCTGTGAGAGGCAATACTATATAACCAGAAGGATATGCAGTATTATTTACAAAGTTTTTGTGAACTTCTCATGCTAACAGTACAGGAAGTCATAGTGGATTTTAAAGTCTACAGTATTGGCTTCTCTCATATTTCCTGTTTGGCGAAGACAGCAACTGTAAAAAAGCCCAAACAGTTCAGCAACTTCTGCTGTTAGTGTATCTCTGATTTCATGTAATTGTGTACATAATTGTTTTTATTTCATGTATTGTTAAAGAATCTTGTCGAGTACCGTACAGCATGAACTCTTATTTCCAGTCTAGTGTAGTACCATTGTATCCTTTTTTGTCTTTTACATATATTTTAAGTTGATGTGTTCAGGAAATATACTTGTTTATTGAGCTAGATATTAATTCTCTGAATTTCAGAATTTCAAATGTGGCATAGGCAGTTATGTGGTTCTCAGCTTGTTTATGACTCCTATTGTCAAGTTTTAGCAATGGTGTTGATCAACTTTGTTTGTGCACTTATCCCTAAATGTATCTCACAAGATTTGTCTTGGGCAAATTTTACATCCCTGCAGTCTTAGAGAAAAAACATTGACTTTGTTAAAATACTACCCTTGTATAGAAAAGAGATAAGCATGTTTCTTTTGTCCTAATAGTAAGCAATAAAGAAATCTCTAGTTAAGCTCACTTGAGAAATGAGACTTAGGAATATGAGACTGTATATTTTGACTTTTGTAGCTATCATCAGCAGTTATCACTAAACTTGTAAGGAGATGGTTTAAATAAAGGCAGTTTTTTAATCACCCAAGGAAATAGTAATGATGGGGTTTAGTCATAAAGAATTTGAAAGTACGTGGAGTATAGAATAAACATGGCTGTTTCCTTTGCGGGTATGGGATTTGTTTGTTTTAAATTTCATTCAAGATTTTGTCTGTACTTTCTTAATGTGGTAATTAAAAAAGCTAAGTGCTTTGCTTTGCTTTAATGACGAGGCGGACTTGATCTTGAATTTGCTAGAAGACAGTTTTTTACGATTGGTTTAGGATATCTGTTGTTAAATGAGGTTTGTGTGGTCATGTGAACATTATGGAGGTCGTAACTGTAATTTTCTTCCTTTCCTTCTGTTCCCCACCTCACCCTTTCAGGTTACACATGTTGAACCATGGGAAAAGGGCAGCAGAAAAACAGCAGGCCAGACAGGGATGTGTGGAGGGGTAAGTAGAAGTACGTGCCTTCTTAAATTTTTCTGTCTGGTAAATAACTTTTCAAAGCATAGATAAAATGTGCTTGTATGTTGGCTCAGTCTCTAGATATAAAATATTTATTACGAAGAGTAGATACATTCTTCTCACTTCCAAAGCTGTGGATGTAAGTAGTGTTACTTTTTCCACATAGCTTTGTTTGTAGATTTAGATTTTTATCCTATGTTAGTTCTCACATTCTTTTGTAGGTTTAAGATAATGTCTTTATGACTTCCTGCATCTTCACCTAACTTTCTGCTTTTGAAAGGTGCGTGGTGTTGGAACTGGAGGAATTGTGTCTACTGCTTTTTGTCTGCTCTACAAATTATTTACACTGAAGCTCACTCGTAAACAAGTGATGGGCCTTATCACTCATACAGACTCCCCATATATTAGGGCTCTTGGATTTATGTATATTAGGTAAGTATCAATATCATCAACTAATGACTGATCTAATATGCAGAAAGCTGTATTAAAATTTTATGTCGTTTTTGTGCTTAAAGGTACACACAGCCACCTACAGATCTATGGGACTGGTTTGAATCCTTTCTTGATGATGAAGAGGTATGTCGGCGAGGGTAATAATTTGTTTTCTTTTGTTTCTTTTCATCTTACTACTTCAGGCTTAAACATTGCTTGATAGGGTTTTCTGTAGTTTGAATGTTACTATGTTGTGTTCTTGTTTACATTATATACATTAATTAGTGCAGGAAACAGGTTTGGGCTGGGACGTGGGTGATCTCTCTTAGATTTTGAAGATCTAACAGAATTTTTTCATTGGTTAAGCTGTTACTATGTCAGATTTGCAGAGCCATGTGGAACAGGTGTACTGAATCAGAGTGCAGACAGCAGACTGTGTGAATGTGTCTTCTGTGTGTTTTTTAAAATCATAGTTACTTTTAGGTAAGGTGTAGTAAGTCACACGAGTGCTAAATTTGTATTATCTGTTTATTACTGGGATAGAGGAATTGATGCTTACATAAAAGAGTGGGAACTATATGGTAGAAACCAACATTCACCTTGGAAAATTCCGCCAGAAATCTCTGTGGTTATTATTCATGTTCTGGAACAGCTAAACCCAGGATTTCTTCAGAGGAGAAAGAAAAAGCCTAATTGCTGCATAAGGTGGCATTATTTCTGGAACTTTAATGTCTTTGTTAATGGGGTAGGTAAAGAGATGAGTTGCTAACTGAAGAAATTCAGTAAAGAGGTTGCATTATTACACAGTCAGATAGGAGAATACCTTTGGTATCCTAGTCCTGATTTACTGTTTAGTGAAACAGTAGGGAGCTGGTGGGTGAGGTTTCCTGGTCTATGAAGTTGAATACACAGTTTGCTACATACTGCTGCAATTTGTATTTATTGAGCAGGTTTGAAATTACATCCTAAATTTGAGACTAAAACAGGAAGGATCACTTGCCGTCTTCAGTGTGACAGTAGGCATCTTCTTGAAGAAATTTCAAATGTTGTAGTTGCAAATGATGTCCAAATACTGGTATTAAAAATAGTGTTAATTATACCTGTGACTAAATGCAATGCAGTGTATTTATTTTAAACAGCTTCTTTCATGCTAAGTATCAAAAACACTGAGCAAAGGAAACAGCTGGTAATTTCAGGTAAACCCATGCTATAGTAGATTTTTAACAAAAATTAAATCAAATTGGACTTGAATCAGTGTAATGTTCTTCTCCCCCAGGTGGGGCTAGCTAATATGAGTTCTCCTCCACAATGTTGGACTGTAATTTATGAGAAGCATTGGGGTGGCTTCATTCTCAGGGTCCCATGAAGTCAATTCCAGGGACAGTAAAGTAGTCACAAGTACAATGCATTGTGCCGGTCTTAACTGGTTCATTATTCAAAGCACATTTTTTAGTTTATACATTTCAGTTCTTGCTGATACTGGGTATCAAGATGTGTTTGTTTCTTGTTGCTTAAAATCTCCCACTGTATTTTTGGAATTAGTGTTTCTTTCCCAGCTGCTATCAGTAGCTTTGTGTTATGTAGAAAATCTGCTTGGGGCTGCTTAAGTTTCTTACCAGTCCTGGTCAAACTCAGTAGGATGAAGCAAATTTTTATATATGGAATTATTTAAACCTACAGGATTTTTTTCCCCCTCCAGTTCTTAAATATGTGGAAGCAGTTCATCTTTTGTCATGCTGCTGTGAAAACCTTCCCAGGACACAGAGTTACTTTTCAAAATGCTTCTTATGTTTATTTTGTTTAACTGTACGTACTCTCCAGGTGCTACGTTTAACTCCTCTTTTTCTTCTTTAGATCTCTGCAGCGATTATATTTGGAAAAACTGTATATCTGAACACTTAAATGTGTGTGAGTGCAAGCAGTTTTACGTTCAGATTTTCTCTTCCTGTTTAGATAACAAATCTCACTTTCCTTGTGTGCTTGCACTATAGGTTTGGGACTGACAATAGCTGACTAACATGTCCTGAGCTGTGAGAGGGCATAGCAAGAAGGCCTTCATGCGGTAATGACCCTTTTCAGAGACAATGGTCATCATGGATTATGCGTTTCCAATTATTTGTTCATTTATTTATTTTTTTACATATTTCTAAATTAGAAACCTCACTGCTTCATGGCAGTTGGTTTGCTATTGCTTCCAATTCTGTTAGGATGCCATTTTGTACTAGAGGTTTTGTATGATCATTTTTAGATAGGCAATGATGTAGTTCATAAATGATTTAGGCCACAGGGTTGGGTATGATGGTACACAGTTGTATATCCACAAAATGGAGTATTAAATGTAGTTTCAGAGGACTTCTCAACTTTGTGGCATTTAAATACAATGCAAGATCATATCATATAACCAGACTGTGTAAGGGGATTTTGCGTTAATCTCTTCATCGACAGTCCCTTACCATCCAGATGGCTGCAGGATTAGTATGTGCCTGCATGCATATATATTAGAGTCCCATTCCCTATCTGTAACATTCTGCCAAATCCAAAGGGTGCAGATTTTGAATTTCTCTAGGGAATGTATTAGAATATGAGACAAGTAAACTTTCATAATCATGAGACTTCAATAGGACAGTAATGTAGCAGCATTTTTTTTAATCACTAAAGAATATTTTTGACCATCAGGATATTTTTTGCTTGTATTTTGCAGGACCTGGATGTGAAGGCAGGTGGGGGTTGCGTTATGACCATAGGGGAGATGCTTCGTTCCTTCCTCACTAAACTTGAATGGTTTTCCACGTTGTTTCCAAGAATTCCTGTGCCAGTCCAGAAAGCCATTGACCAGCAAATTAAAAGCAGACCTAGAAAAATCAAGAAAGATGGCAAGGAGGGGATGGAAGAAATAGACCGCCATGCAGAACGTAGACGTTCAAGGTCACATAAACATTATTTTAAAAATGAATGTTAAAAGTTCAATATTGAAATACTTACTTACCAGCAACATGTTGTCTTTTTACTGAAGTAGGTTTTAAGGCAACAGTTTATGGATGCTCGTAGATTAAAATAATCAGATGATATTTTGTAATTAAGATTAAATACAGGCTCTGTGTGTAAACTATAAATTGGAAAGAGGTTTTCTTAACTATTGAAGGATATTTCATACAGAATATCTTCTATTTTAAAAGGTCTCCAAGACCAAGGTCCATCAGTCCCAGGAGGTCTCCCAGAAGATCCAGAAGCAGAAGTCACCATCGGGAAGGCCATGGATCATCTAGTTTTGACAGAGAACTAGAAAGAGAACGAGAACGGCAGAGATTAGAACGCGAAGCAAAGGAGAGAGAAAAAGAAAGGCGGAGATCTCGAAGTACCGATCGCTCACTAGAACGGAGGCGAAGCAGAAGCAGGGACAGATACAGAAGCCGGAGTCGAAGTCGTGATAGGAAAGGAGATAGAAGAGACAGGGATAGGGAGCGAGAGAAAGAAAATGAGCGAAGTCGTAAAAAAGAGAGAGATTACGATAAGGAAAGAGGTAGTGAGAGGGAAAAAGATCGCTCTAGAGAAAGGTCAAAAGAAAGAAAAAGTAAGGGTGACACAGAGGAGAGGAGACACAAGGATGACAAAGATGAGAAGAAACACCGCGACGACAAGAGGGATTCCAAAAAAGAAAGAAAGCATAGTAGAAGTCGAAGCCGGGAAAGAAAGCATAGGAGTAGGAGCCGAAGCAGGAACACAGGTAAGCGCAGCAGAAGCAGGAGCAAAGAAAAATCAAGTAAACATAAAAATGAAAATAAGGAGAAGTCAAATAAACGAAGTAGAAGCAGAAGCAGAGGAAGAACAGATAGTGTTGAAAAGTCCAGAAAACGAGATCAGAGTCCCAGCAAAGAAAAATCTAGGAAGCGTAGCAGAAGCAAAGAACGTTCCCACAAACATGATCACAGTGATAGCAAGGACCATTCTGACAAACATGATCGTCGAAGGAGCCAAAGTACAGAACGAGAGAGCCAAGAAAAGCAACAGAAAAACAAAGATGAGACTGTGTGAATTCTTTCAGAAGTGGATCACATTGAATCCTATAAATGTTTGATTAAATCCTGCTTATTTTTTCTTAAAGTTGAGATTGTGCAGTAGTTGACGAGCACTCTTCTCCAACCTCCCTCTAGGCTGCAGATTGTCATTTCCTATTTTCGGTAGGGAAGTGCCTTTGTAAACCCATTCAATGCATTGACGGTTTCAAACCATTTGTTTAGTTTAATTTGTAATGCGGAGATTGTTCTTGCATTTTTATTGTTCAGATGTTTCTGAAATGTACAGTCTGTACATATGTCCTGAAAATGTTTTAATTCCTTTGGCATGGTTGCCATGTTGGTTAAATTTGTATGAGGCAATAAACTGCCACTAATTATACTTTCATTTTGTAGACGTGGAATTATGGTTTGTATCCTGAAGTTAGCATGGCTGTGCTTTCCATAATAGTATGGCTTTTAGGGATGGATCTGGAATGTGATTTATAGCTGAGATATTTATGTGTGTACAATGTACATTGAGGGCTGCAGATTTAGAACTAACATTTATGTCCACTGTACCTGCTGTTTTGTCAAGAGCTTCTAAAATGTATTATGTTGATCACCAGTGGTGTTAAATTGAGTGGACTTCCAGAGATAGTGGTTTTGATGCAAGGATTTAGATTATGTTGGGGCTTGTTTAGTAATTCTGTAGAAAGGCTACCTCAAGTGAACACTGTAAAGGTTGACGGATGAGTACCATAGCCATCTATGCATTTTATTTGTTTGAAGAAAATCCATGTAAGCTTCCTCTTTTTTTTAAAAAGCACAGTTTATCCATTTGTGGTCCTTTAATGTTTTTAAGCAGCTGCACTTGTCATTTATGATAATCCTGGGCTAATAAAGGCATTTAAGATGCGAAGAGGGAGGTAGGAAGAAGAAAAATATCACAAAGGATTTCAGTTTCAAGCTTCCAAAGCATTTTTATAAGTGTAAACATTTAAAACAAGAATTAACTAATAGTGTCCTTTTTTAATTCATATTTTCTACAAATAGTAAAGATCACACTTTGTGCTGAACATTTCATCTGGCAGGTTTTTTTTTAAACAGGTTGTTAGAAGGAAAAACCAAAATGCATTATAGAAAAAGATCACATCAATAAAGTCCAAGTCTATTTCATAGATTATTCTGATGACTTGTATACTAAGTGAGGAGTACCATCTGGAATAAACTCTCAATTAATTCCTTTGCATTGAGTGTCAGCTTTTCCCTGCACGTTCATTGCCAGTTAAAGAGTGCTTCAGTTCCTCCACATTTTCTTTTCAGATCAAGTGACACTTTGTATGAATGAGGGATTTTATGTAATAAGTAACTTACAACGAAGATGTAGCAAACAAAAGAAACGCTGCAGCCCCAAGATAGGAAGAATATGAAGTGGGAATCAATCGTGAAGTAACCTGAGGATAGAAATACAATATTTGTGCCTTTTTTTGCTTCTGTGTGACACAGGTCGTCTAGGCATATTTCATTTTAAACATCCAGGGAAAACAGTGTTTTGACTTCCAACAGTATACTTCATTCCATAGTATTCCAAGAAGCAAACTTTTTTTCTTCTTCCCTGCTCT
Source organism: Irena cyanogastra (assembly GCA_013397155.1). Lineage (NCBI taxonomy): Eukaryota > Metazoa > Chordata > Aves > Passeriformes > Irenidae > Irena > Irena cyanogastra. The sequence continues at coordinate 3,206,567 of VWZV01013172.1, read as the reverse complement.
TCCTGTTTCCTGAAATGTAATAGTCTTTATCACCATGATCCTTAGTAATCAGCATTTTTTAGTACTGACGTTGTTAAGGTTGTCTGCTTGTATTTGTGTTACCTGATTTTAAGTCTGAACTTGAAACAAAACTTAAGCTTCAACAAATTCATTCCCTTGCAGTGTAAAACTAAAATACTGAGCTTTCATTTAAGATGGGAGAAGAAAAGAAATAACCCTGTCTAGTAGATTACTAGAACTGTCTCTGCAGTCTGCCAAGGGATTGCATGGATTCTGTCCAGTGAGGGAGAGTTTAATTTATCTTGTTTGTGTCTAGAGGGCTTCTTTTGGCCTTGTTTTTAACCTTCAGTTTCTGAAACAAATATTTTCTTGGACAGAGAGGCTGCAGAATCAGTGTTTTGCCAGGGAAAATGGATTACTGATTTCCAGTTGTTCCTTCAGGGCTCTTCCTCTTCTGAGACTGTTGGGCAATACAGTGAAAGAATGATTGATTTGCAGGAAAAAATGCAGGTATTTGAGAGACAATCTTTGACCTGAATGTGGACAAGCACTGTCTCACTACAACAAAGATGGTGAATATTTTGATACAGGTTGTACGAAGACTGGCTTGTCCCAGTATCTCTTTACCAGGGCAGTAATTTCAGGACTGTACTTTTATTTTCCTATTTTATAAGTAGTCCTTTTTGACCTCTGAATTTAGTGTGATTGGTATTATGTTCTTGAGTTAGCAGTGTAATGAACAGCACAATATTCACGGCCAACTGAGACCTGTGAAAATTACTTGAACCAAGACACCTGTCTAAAATTATCCTTGGGATTCACTGTCACACAGCTCTTCAGTTTGTATCCAGGATCTCTTAATTCCTTTTTGTCTTTCTGATGCCATTTTATTTAATGTACCCTTCCTTGAAAAGCAGAAGGAACTGCAGGCCTGTGAAAGCAGCTCTGGTGAGCAGGGGTGAGCTAGTGGAGGCGGTGGTGCTGCCCACTCTGGTGCAGTTGTTGCAGTGCAGTACAGCTGCACTGGATGTTCACCTCAGGGGCATTAGAAGAAAATTTCTGCCAGTTTTAGCTGGAGGAGCTATGGTTGCAGAGCTGTTGTCTCCCAGTCGGTGCAGTCAGTCTTCAGTTCTCAGGGTAAATGACCATGACCGAAGCACTGTGAACCTGAACTTTCCATAGTATGCCACGTGTCTGTAATAGCCTAAGATAGTTGTCCTTGTGAAGCCTCATCTGTCTTGGAAATTTCCTGTGGCTCCAATGCTAGTACTGGAATAGTAATATTAATAGCCACCTACAGCCTACAAGTTCCCCTCTTCAGGGGAACCTGAAGGAGTTTGATGAATTCTGCTGGCTTTAGATGTTTGAGCCCTTTGCCCCACTGTAAAGTGCATGTAGCTTTAGGTACGGATGACCACCAGCTATTAAGCAGGGTAAAACAGCATTTACGTGCCACTCTTGATGTTTTGCAGTGAGGTTGTCATTGTATCTCTTTTCACCAGCAATAGTTAGATGTGGCAGAACATTAAATCAGTAAATTTGGGTCAAGTCTGAAATCAGCTGAAGGGCAGATTTTTGCCAGTTCCTTCAGTGGGTTGAAACCCAAGTTTTGAGCTATTACTTCTATGTCCGATGCAATTAAAAACCATGTGTATTTTAAATAATATATACAAAATTTTTTGCAAGTGTTCATATTTGTGTAATTCCAACTAATACATCTTTACTGTTATGCATTGAATTTAAATTTTTTATTAAGTAATCATTAATGAAGTAATCTGCTCTGAAATAACCTCAGTGGTTTTAATTACCTAATTTATTAGTCCATATTAGTGATTTCACAGATACTGCTCTGAATGCATCCATTTTAGTATATCCATACGCTGCCTACCTTCAAGCGTTCAACAGGAATTTTCTTGTTTCTCAAACCTTCTTTCAAGAGGCAGGGGAGTTGGGTTGTTTGGGGTTTTTTGGTAGGATTTTTGTTGTTTGTTTGATAATTTTATTGCTTGGGTTTTTTTTGCTTCACGAAGTCCAGAGCTTTATCCAAGTAAATCATACAGAAAAAGCATCTACAGAAACATGATATCTAATTGTCCTTTCCTGTGATCTGAAGTCAGCATGACCCATAAAAGTGTGTTTACCTCAGGCTGGAGAGAACCTGCAACCAATCTTGACCAAATTTTTCATCAGCTCAGTGAATTCCAGTGCCATTTCACATATCAGCAGTGTTAAGTATTAGACAGTTGTTATTAGACAAAGTCTAATACCTGAATAACAACACCTTGAGGTAGTACACTGCCATAATAGGAGGTGTGTATCTGGCTCAGTTTCATTGTGTTGCTTTTCCTCCCTGTTTTTTTAATTGTATACATCTGCTACCCACTTTTTTAGAGCTGAATCAATGTTTTTTTCTTGAAATCATGACTCCTCTTCATCTTTTTGCCTTTTTTTTCCCCAGCAGACATACAAATAATACATTCTGATACAATTACACTTCTTTTCTGTGACAAAAGAGAGAAGCTGATGAAAATCGTACTACAACATTGTCACTTGTAGTGTGTAGTTGAGGTGTTAAGGTCTGTATGCCAGGGAGAATTAAGAAGACATACACCAACAGTTCAGAATGGCTTAAAGTACATTAGAATTACTATTAGAGCATGGAATTACCAGAATTGCTTAGGTTGAAAGAAGTAGTTTAGGGTTTGAATTTGGTTCCAAAAGAAACCCATTGCTTTAGATCTCTAAAAAAATCCAGTTTAGCACTTGCGCTGTGGTGACAGTGTTTGGCAATGATGTCTGAAAGAAGAAACACTGACATAGAACCCTCAAGGAAGAAGGCTGTTTAATATTTTTTTATTAAGTGAGAAATGAAACCAACTTTCAATTAACTAATGCAGAGCAGTTTTAAGTAGTATTTCCTAAAGAATGACTTGTTTGATTGTGACTAAATGCAGATTATTAAGAAGCAGCAGTTTTAAGAAGCAGCATATAGTTTGTGGGCCATCTACAAGCAACTTACTGAAGCTGAGATTCCCTTGAGATTTTAGGCAAGTGATCAGAAGCATTGGCTGGGCTACTGAACACCTCATGAAGACGTGTTCAGTATCTCAGCCAATTGCCCTCTGAAGAAAGGCAATTTCCAGAGCGGATAGTGTCTGTTTTTATAAGCTGAAAATAGTGCTAGAAACCCCTATTATCTTTGGATACCTTTGTACACATGAGCTTCCTAAGACTCTGTTAGATTATACAGGTGTTTGTAGAACCATTGACTTTAAACTGTGCTTTCAAAGTCGGCTGAAAAAGCAACTATTGTGGAGTATGAGAGAAGGACTCCTGCCTGGATTAGGTCTCAGGTATGGCTAGGTGCTCAGCTTTCCTGCTCCCAGTCCTCAAGCAGCTGTGAATGTTGCAGTTAAGCACAGATGTGTCTTTCCAGCTTCAAGGGGAAAAAGACTGAAAATAACATCTAGGGAGAATGGTGTTATGAACAATCTTAACATCCAGAATAGCAGTAGGTGAACAGCAGCAAAAAGGAGATCAATCTTAGGGGGGAAATGTCAGCAGTGGTTTCTTGCCATCCCTCTGAGACAGGAGCAGAAAATAGTCTGGAACACCAGGAGAAAATAAATGAGTGCTGAAGAATATTTTTATCTGTTTGGATTTTAAGGGCTTTTCTGGGGAACTATACCATAGTGAAGTGAAGGCTTAATGAAGTGAAAGAAGGTTTTTATAAATGGAGGAGAGGACAAATCATTAGCACTAGTAGAAATAATTGACAAGGGATTTCAGAGGTAAATATGATGGATTTTAACAAACTACTTATGCTTATGATATACAGGATTGGTGAAGCATTTCCCTCCAATCCCAAAGATTTGATCAGCAGGAAAAGTTGGATACATTCTAATATAATTGTGATCTTTATAACTTACCTCCTTATCTGAACCAGAATTTCATCTAGATGTGTTTTGCATTGCTCTTTCCTCTATAAATAACTATAAAAGAATTTGGAAATTAAGACAATTCCAGTTATGGAAAAGCAACTGTCTTGAGAAATTTTTGTTTCAGTGGCTGCTTTTGAAGTTATTTTTAGCAGTTTACATAGGCAAATAAAATGCTATCCTGCTGAAAACAAGAAGAAATAAGGTAGAACAGATTGAGGTAATCCACCCTTTTTTTTACCGTTTTGAAAATAGAAAGCAGAAGTGCCACCTAGTTTAATTTGTAAAAGGATGTGAGAAGGCTATAAAAGATAATCCTGCCTTTTATTATGTGCTATCGAATGAGTAGTAAGTGTTGTGACCATGCATGATAGTATGCAGGCCACAATATAGGTAAGGTTTTGGTTTGTTTTTTGTTTTTTTAATTAAAATATGGGGGAGATGGTGAGATCAACCTGCATAACACTACCAGAAGCCTTGACTATCAAATCTATATGCTATATGCATCTTATTTGAAGATGATGCAAAAATATTCTATAAACTTCATGAATTTTTAATGAAGGTACTGCTCTTACCCATTCCAACAGAGCTTCCAGAACAGGTGACTGAAATGACATGAAACAGTGGTACAAGTATTAGGTGTCAGGTTGTAAGCTGGAAAATATTATTAGTCTGCGGTATGTAGTCCATCTATACCACTGTGCAATCCCATCAAGATAGCAGTAGTTTTATAATGGATTAAATCCATGCCTTGGGAAAGGAAAACTAGTTTTTTCCCCTTTAAACAATTTTTACTTAAAAAATGTTCTTAGGAGTGATTAATTGCAGTTACTGATTTGTTTCTTTATTTAAAAAATTCATAAAACAAAAAATGCTAATTTATTTGCTTCTATACTCTACCATTCCTAACCTCCCAACTGAACATTAAGTTTTCTGTATTCACGAGTATATGGGTGATCCAGTTAAGAGGCACCTGTGTCGATAAGTGTGCCCAGACCCAAAATGCTGCTGTGAAATTCCCATCACAGATATTGCAAGACTGCAATCATAAAGTTTACTCTGCAGTCAACACTAGAGCAGAAAAGTTCTATTCCATGCCACCCTTATCTGCATAACTTTGGATTACATTTTAGCCATTTAGCATGCAAAAAAAAAAAAAAAGATTCAAAGAAATGTAAATTCTACCTGAATATATTTTCATAGGACAAAATGTCTGTGGCCCCTTGTCAGTCACTGGAGCTACCACCACAGTGTAGACATCCCCACAAGGTATCTTGGTGATATCACAGTGACTCAGGCCCGAGCTGGGGGTACAGCTGAAATTGCCCTTTGAGCCACGTAAATCAGTGTTATAGTTTATTGTTTCATCAGAAGCTCGCCAGAACACCCTGATGCCATTGTTGCTGAGTCTGTAGAGTTTCACCCCAGAAGGGCAGCAAGCACCTAAAAAAGTAAGAAACATTAATGAGCAAATCTTGTGAGCTCACAATGTATTATAAATTTCTAGGGTGCAGTTTAAACCAGATTAGTATGATTACCAGCATTTCAAAGAGAAAACTATTCTTTCACAAAGCTAAACTAATTCTTGAACTGAACTAGGAGAGAAAAGTTTTATTAGCGTAGTTTTATGGAACTGGAATTCAGTCATTGTTTTACATGTTGGAATGTTGTTGCTCTCACCTGGCATAAAACCTACCTTAGAATGTCCTGAATCATTTGAGGTCTCTAAAATTTAATTTTGCCATAGCATAATTTAAATTTAAAAATTGTTTCTGAAGCAATGTTATTAGAACTTGGCTGATGGCTGACATAAGAACAGGTCTTGATTATATGAAAATAATCTGAAATGCATTTATTTAAAGAGGGAACTGCAAGTGTAGTAGCTGTGTGTTGAATTTCAGCTGTGCTATTTTTATGAGAGGAACACCACACAAAGTACATTGCATATTGAGTGCTTTTCTTCCCAATTGCATTTACCCTTCACGTACTGGAAGAATATCCCTGATAGGTGCAGCTGGATGTCAAACCCGTCTCACTAATGGCTCTCAGAGACACTGTATACTCGGTGCCACATGTGATACATCCCAGGAGACAGTAGGTCTGAAGTGTGTGACACTTTGCCTCACCTTTTGGAGACTCCAGTGTTGTTATGTATGTCTGTGCACCCCTCCCAGCAGACCAGCTGATATTGGTAACTGACTGTGTCACTTGAGTTAGTGTCAGGTCATTAGGGCAACAAGGAGCTGAAAGAGAACAAAAACCAGAGAAATTAATTCTGTTTTGTACCTGGAAAATGGAAGGTATTTGGAGGATTGCAGGAGAATAGTACATGATCAAGAATAAAGGAATGAAGAAGTGCAAACTTTTCAGGCATGCTGAAAAATAGTTGACTCTGCTGGCAAGCCTCTAATAAACAGAATGTCAATGTAAGATCACTTTGTCTCTGTAGGTTAGAACCCTGGAATTATTATAAAATTATTGTTCACCAAGATTCTAAAAATTACTAAGATTTTTCATCAGAATATCAGAGTACATCTGTAGTTTAATTAAGCATGGTCTGTCTCTACCCCTCAAGTTATATATCTCAGTCCAGCTCTGTCTCTGTTTAAAGTCTCTTCCTCTACAATGTAAAATGACTGCAGCCAAACTACTGTTAAAAATAGATCCTGGTGTATATTAATCTCTGTCTGGAGAGGTGGTAGAGGACAAAACCTGTTAGCAAATTAATAGCAGGAATAGCGGGTAGGATGTGATTTCATCTGCTCTTTACACTGCTTATTTGTTGACATGGACATTACCTCATTGCCTCTGCTGGTAATACTAAATATCAAAATGCTGACAAGGAAGTTATGCATTGATTAGTGGCTTATGTTATTTAGTTAGCTGTGCCAGAAGATAATGGGTTGCACTAAGGCCTCTCAGTCTGAGGCAACTGCCAAATTACCCTTTCTTGTCACACACAAAGATACAGACAGGTTTACAAAAAGAACATCCAGCAATACATAGTAAAATGTGCATATATTGTAAATACAAAATAGCCAAAACCATAGAGTCATAGAACTATTTTAATATTATGCTGCTAAGTATAATATTGAACTATATACAATTCCCCATACCTGTCTCTAAAGGGATACTGTAGCTTGGTAAGCTCTGTCCTGCTGGTGATCTTGCTATAGCACTTACAGAGAAAGCAGATCCACAGGGAAGATCCCTTAGGGTACAGGAATTCCTGGTGCTTGTGCAATGCCAAAGTCCAGCCTCTCCTCTGGCAGTGACAACATATGTAGCTTCATCATTGTTAGGTTGCCACTGCACACTGATTACAGATAGACTCTCCTTTGAGATATTTTTAATTTCAGGACTGCAGGGAGCTGAAATATTTCATATTAATAGTATTTAAACAGATTGTTTATGCATACTATGTAAGATACATGTGAAAATTAAATTCCAGTTAGAACTGACAAATTACTTTGGAAAAATATATGATCTTTATATGCTTTACTCCTAGTGAGAGTTTAGAAATTGTGACAGAACAGACAACATAAGGATTTTGTGTATAAATTGTAATTCTGATTTTCAAAATACTGGAGCTATCAGAAGCTTTCAGTACAAATTTGATGTAAGTTCTCCTTCTTACAGTGTATTCTTTAGGACTTTCAGTTTTGGAGTTGCTGGTTATTTTGGTGTTTTAAAAAACAATTATCAGTAAACTTAGTAAAACAGTTAAACAGCAACTTAGCAATTCAGTACTGTATTTCATCCACAAATCACTGTGGTGTATAATGATGATTTCTTCAGCTAAAGGAAAGTGAGCCGTCGCACTACCTGTTGCCACGTACTGAGGCGCACACGAGGTGTTGCTGCCCCGGGCCTCGCTGAAGGAGTACACGGTGATGTTGTAGGGGGTGCTGCACTGCAGAGCCGACAGGGTGCACGCCGTGGCCGTGTCCCTGCAGAGCACCACCCCGCTGCCGCCAGCTGCTCGGGTCTCGTACAGGTCAGCGCCTCGCACAGGAGCCCAGGTGACCCGCACCGTGTCGCTTGACATGAACACGACCCTGAAGTCACTGGGGCAACAAGGAGCTGCGAACAGAAAAGACAGGCAGGGAAACCCAAATGGGAGTGGAAAACTGGTGCAAATAAGAGCCTTGTTTCATTTATTTGTTTGCTTCATGTCTTCTCCAAAGGCGACCAGTATTGTGCAAACAGTCTAATGAATCCCAGATTTACTTCTTAAATTAATTCAGTACCACTTCTTCCAAATCGATAGAGGACATACTAGTGTTTAGGTCAGACACAGGAATTATGCATATCCTTGGTTTAAAATTTTAAAGGTCTAGAGGTTAAATTACAATGTTCTTCTCCATTTCCCATTGAACTTACTATTTTTTTTCATTTTCCAAGTATGAAAACTCTGTATGAGGAAGTTGAAGACTTTGGTACACTCTTCCTAAGGTAAAATTTAAAAAACGAAAACAAAACAAAACAAAAGAAGAAAAACACAAAAAAAACCCAAAAAACAAAACCAACCTGACTAGAGTTCAAATGTTATGCCAGGTCTGTATTATTCATATGTCTTTGCTTGATGTTTGTGAATTGTTAAACTGTTTTGAAGTCTGTATGCATGTTGTTGCACTTGACTATGCAAGTTAAGTTTAATTGCAATGTGAACTGTTTATTTTTCTCTGCCAATTTTTGTGTGTTATGCCCAAAACCTGAATAAAAATAGAAGTTTAAGTCATTATCTTCCCATAAAAATGTCCAAACAGCTCTACCATAAGTACAGTTAAAGGATCCAAATGAATTTGCAGGAATACATGGCTACTTACCAGTAGTGTAATTGAATATATCACCTAAAGGACTCTGCCCAGCCTTGTTATATGCAAGGACACTAATGAAATAAGTGAAACCACAGTCCGACTGGAAATGGCATCGAGTATGTGATGTGTTGCAGTGCACTTCCAAGCCATCATCACTCTTCACAAAAACCACGTAATAATGACCCAAACTGACGCTAGACCATGATACCAGCAACTGACCAGGTTCATCCTCCTCAATGGATATGTTTACTGGCGCACAAGGAACTGAAAAAAACATTAAAAAAATTTGTCAATACAACTCTTTTTTTTCCCTTGAAGTTATACTCTTTGGGAATAAAGGAAAATCAGGGTATATTGAATTATATAGAATATAGAATTACTCTACTCAGCTTGAACAGTTGCTCTGTCTTGATCAAGAAAACAGCAGCTTAGCTGCCATTACAGAGGTTGCTGCTTATATTTAGATGATAAGTGGGTAAGATTTTAACAGAACAAAATAGATACTACCATAAGGTTTTACAGAGACATCTGCTTAAGGAGCCCTCTGAACAAAAAGTGACACTAGGTAATATTTCAAAAGGAACTGGCATAGTGTGTGCTCACAAATAGTAGGTTTGGATCATAATTGGAATACTAGCATGAATAGCAGTTGGCATCCAAAAGCTTCTATATGTGAAAACCCTTTACATTTTGTATAAAATTTACTGTCTGTGTCTGAGTAGAACTGTCCTTTGCTTAGGTTTCTTTTCCGTTGGCATATTAAAATGCCACATTAAACTGAAAACTCCACGGCTTTTGTTTAAATAACATTTACTTTCTTTCTAGTTCAGTAAAGTTCAGCTTGATGCTGTTAGAATGAATATATATGATCTAGCTGAAGCAGTGTTGGCTGAAATTACAGCCCACAGCTTAACAGTTGTCTCTTGCATAAGGCTCTCTTATCCTGTTAGATTCATCACAGAGTTGCTCACATGATTGATTTCCTATCAAAAGTCAAAATGAGGCAGGTTACATCAAATAACTAAGTAAATAATGTTGGGTATTTCAAGTAGCATATAATAAAAAATAAATTGTTTAGATTTTGATTACATGGGCAGTTCATCTAACTGGTCAGGAAACAACAATCTCCGACATGGCAGTGGTGCTGTAACTGAACTGAGTAAGCTATTGTCCTGAATATGGTTGATGGTTTCTTAATTTAATCTAGTGGTGTTACTTTGGCTGAATGTGCTTTTATTGACCTCCTTTATAATTAACAACTTCACATGGCCCAGAACAGTTTTATGCTCAGAGGCAGTCCTTAATGCCATTTCCTCACAAATTTGTTCCACCACTGCAAGTTTTTGAAGAATGTTTAGGCTCTTACCCCTGCAATAGAAAAGTATATGACATAATTCACGAACAGAGGTCAAAAGCAGAACTATTTGAGAATCACCAATGAATTGCAATGGACTCATTTACATTTGAAATTAAAGAAGTAGATGTTAAAATGTCATAAGCTACATAAGAATCAGTGACACATACTAGTTTTTAAGCTTACTGCATCAGTAGGTTCACTGGATCCAGCATCATTGTATGCTGTGACAGACACATAATATTCAGAGCTGCACTGGAGGGATGGCACCATGCAGGAGGCAGAAGATGTGTTACACCGCAGTTTCAGGAGTCCACTGGAGACTGTGACACTGTAAGTTAGAGCTCCTTCTGTTGGCATCCAAGAGACAACAGCTCTCAAAGCACCACTATTGAAAGCTACTTTAACATCCACTGGTGCATTAGGACCTACGGTATATCAATTTTGAACACATAAATATAATTAGATTATGGCCTACAGACATGATCTCTCTCTTTCACAATTTGCAAACTAAATGCATTTTTTTGGGGTTCAAACCTTACCTTCATTTACGTTAAAATGACATTTTTAAAAAGAAATAGTTCTAGTTGACCATGGCTGAAACTCCCTGCATATTTGAATATTTGCTTCTCACAATTAGAAAAATCCTCAAAATCAGTCTGAGCTTGTGTAACCCTTATCCAGACCTGTCCTAAGTACAACTTTAGTGACAGTAATTGGTATCTTTGCCTCAGTAATGTTCACTAAACATAGCCATATCATCTGAGCTTTCATAAACTGTGAGATGGGGTAAAAATATGATCTGAAAATCTACTCAATGTATCTTTGAAAAACATAATACAATCACACACATACATAAATACTTTCTGGTATATTGTTGATGTGTTGTTTTTGGAATGCTGACTTGGTTTCAGAAAAAAAAAATTCTTACTTGTTCTTTGGTTATATGTGAAATCATCTCCAGGCATCCCATTGGCATTCCAGGCATAAGCCTTGATTGTATAGAGAGTTCCTGGATCTAGATTTGTAAATATCAACGAGGTATTGGTGGTGTTCTGCTTCAGCATTCTGCCCAAACCATCTGATCTCATGAGTGACACAGAGAATCCAGCTGCCATATGCACAGCTTTCCAGCTCACTGCAATGGAGTCACAACTTGGAGAACAAACAGACAGAATCGGAGCAGCCAGAACTGTTGAGAAAGAACAAAATTATGCTTTTGGTTTTTCAGTAGGACAGTTTGAAGGTCAGATTTGAAATGAATATACAGAAAAAACAATGACTAACCCTGAGAGACAAATTCAGTGACAACAAAGCCATAAAAAATAAATTAATGCAAGATCCACAGAACAAATTTGGAAAGTGATTTGGTACATCAATTATTGTATTGCACGTTTTGTGATATGAACAAAAGTTGTACAGAAAGTGAGAAGGGCTGCATGTGTTGAAGAATGAAAATCACCAAGATTGCATTTCCTGTCCTCTGAGTTTCACACTGTCTTACTATGTTATACTTTTGGTTGTTTCTTCATTTCTTCTATCCCTTCAAGTTATGCCTTTTATTAAAGTAAAATACAAATATTCATACAAATTCTAGTGAAATTCCCAACTGAACTTCTAACTTACTGTACCATCATAAAGTAAACCATTAATTCAGACTTTTGTCCTGGTCATTAAGTCAGATGGCTGAATTCTAGTCCTCAAAAACTGAAAGAAGAATGTGATCAGTACAATTTAAAATAAAGATTATAACAATTCAGGACTGGTACATGCATTAATGCTTTATGTTATAATAACATTACAGAATTTTAAATAAGATTTTGAAAGCCCACCTGTTTTTACTCTTCTGAAAGGTGAAGGCTGGCTTTTTCCTCCTGAATTTATAGACCTGACAGTGATTCGGTACAAGGTGGCAGGCTTCAGTCCCGTCACTGTGCCTGGAGAATTTTTTACTATAGTTTCAACGAAGGAATCCCCATCTTGTGCAGTCAGCATGTAATTAGTAGCCCCAGGTACTGCTCTCCATTCCACTGTGATACTGTTGCTAAGTTTTGAATAAGCTTGGTCAATAACGGGTGTATCCGGAGCTAAAATGGAAATAATGAAGTGGGAAAACACAGTCCTGTGGAATGCTGCGCGCTCTGAACATTTCACAAAGACAAAATGTAGGACAAATAGTCTACACTTTCTAGGAATGATTAAAATTTAAGTTAAATGGGCTTTCAGTGAACATTAACAAAATACAGAGTCTTGCAATATTCTAGACCAAATTTAATCTTTCCATAAAAATACTCTAATACTCTGAAATCACTATTGTAAGTCCATTATTTAACCTAGGTTGCACTGAGAGGTTCTCCTTCAAAACAAATTAACTATATTACTAACTAAAGCGATACACAAGGCAATATATACAAAGAAGAAGTGCATGTTTATACAAAACCATCTGAAATAGGATGCTGAACCATAGGCATTTCTATATCAAAGCAACATACAATAATCTAGTCTGGAAGGGGTCACGGGAACTCACCTAACCCCTTGCTCAAAACAGATATACTTAGGTATTCAATAACATGACAAAACAAATATTGTAACAATGCTTAGGTGTTATGCTCTGACATTCAGAAAAAGCTCTTGTGTACTGCAGACACAAAACTAACTACACCAGTGTATTAACCACGAGTAATTTATGTTCAGAAATGAGAATTTTCACACTAAAATCAGCATTTATAAAGCAATTACACATATTGCAAGGCTGCAAAACACTCACTAGAAGAGAAAAAAGATAAAATGAAGGTAGATCCCACATAAAACTAAGGAAAGGAACATAGAAGTATTTGGAACAAAGTAGGTACCTTGCAGCAAACTCGTTCATAGCAAAGCAGCTCATGTGGGATTTGGGAGACCTGAGCAAGTATTATACATAGCTGCTCAGCTAAGTGCTAATATCTATGTGCTATATAAACTCTACTGGACTATTAGCAAGACTTGGACCTGGGTGAAGATTTCCTGCACAGAAATTTTTATGAATTGTTATGAAAGACAATATTTTAAAACAAACTAAAAAAAAAAATATAGTGCAGTATTTTGCTCCACGATTGTGAAAGACCCATCTGCAAATGTTCCATAGGTGTGGTCAGACAGAATATCTGGGCCCATTTTTACAAATGGGGCAAAAGAGGGTGTCTGACTGTAACTGATAAGAAAGTGCTTGGGACTAAGAGTAGATGTTAGTGCTTAGTTGATTAGCTGTGTATTAAATTCCAAAACCTTGGAAATATTTGTGCATAGGTGATTGTGCTTCTTTTGGTGTGGTTTTTATTTTGGTATTTTTGGTTTGTTTGTTTGGGTTTGTTTTTTTTTGGTTTTTTTTTTTTTTTGAGGGAGTGTGATGGAGTTTTCTTTTGATGTTTCTTTCGTTGTTGGTTTTTTAAAAATTATTAAAATATACAACAATTAATTGGTTGTAAATATGGGACAGTGTGAATCCCATTTGTACAGCTATATAATGAACAGCAGAATTTGTTCATCTGAGTGTTGTCCCTGGTTCACACTAGTATCAAGGCACTAGTTGCGTGAGTGTCCAACAAAATTGCGACACCTAAAAATGCGATTTAAAATTTATAAAGATGCCAATGTAATTTTTAAAGCCTGAATCAAATGTGAAAACAATTTTTGTTTACAAAGCTGCTAGAACTTACAGAATATTTTCTTAAAAGTCACAAGTGGGTGTTCTCTTTACGCCCATTCAAAAACAGGCAGGCAAAACCAAAAAACCATTTTGAGTATTTACCTGTGTTTGCTGAAAATATCTGAAAAGCAAGATGTAACAAAATTAGAAATACAATGTGACATATTTTACTTTGAAAATTAGAAATCTAAAAATGTTAATACAACAACCTATAATAATATGTTTATTAACGCATTTTACTGATACAATATATTTGCTCAGATTCTTTAAGCATGGAAAGAGTACACAATCAATGACATTTAGTACAGGTATGCAGATTGTACTGCTCCTGCATTTCCCCTCTGTACCTGCCTATTAATCCCGTTTGCAATTGTTGACACACTTTGAAAGTATTTTTCAGTCATACGTAAACAGTGCAACACTGTGATAGTAACGAAATACCAGCGTGGAAGCGGATGTCTGATAGTGCTCCACCCTTTTAGTTTGCTTTTCCGAAGAATACACTATCATCGCTAAAAGCAGCTTTACAGCAAGTAAGTCGCACTCACCATTTCTAGGCAGCCGAGAAGCATTTTTTTTGGCGCTAATGATTTACTTTTTGCACTGCACATCTTGTCGGAACTTCGTTCCAGCTTCACACGGGGGCGAGCTGAGGCCAATGCCCAGCGCTGTTCCCCAGCGGTGCTGTCACTATAGGCGCACTCCCCGGGGAAGAGGAGGTCGCACTGGGCTGGCCGCTCCTCCCTGCTGGATCACAGCTGGACAGCGGCCACCAAACCCTGGTGACACGGGGCCACCGCAGCACTCGGCTTCTGGCCGCATGGCTGGTGGGGGTCTCTTCCCTTCTGTTATAGGGTGCAGATTCTGTATGGTTTATACAAGACTCACAAAAAAATTAAGCTAAATGAAATTTGCTCTTCGGCTCATTGTCTATTGCATTTTTGCTCACTCACAAGGATCTTCTTTTCTGTCGGGAATGATGCCCTCATCGTACTCCCCTTTGAATGGCACACTGCCATACAGACTGGGAACTAACTATTCTTCCTCATACCTGACGCTGTGGAAAGATAAATTTTCCTCCCATTTCTTTTTGTTCCAGCTGCTGGTTCCTCTTTATACGACTTTATGTCTTCAACTGTAACTTCTGACAGACGATTATAGGCGTCAACAGCCGCTATCGTTCTATGACCCGACAGTGTTTACCTTGGTGGTTTACACGCATATCCGCGGGAACCTGGGGGCCGTTTTCGTGAGGGAGCCCTGGTTTTCCCCCGAGAGGACCCGGGACCAGGGCAGGTTTCGGGAGCCACCCCGGCCAAGCGGCCACCAGCTCCCTCCTGCTCCCCACACCTCGCCAGAGGCCACCTCGGGGGTCGGGAGCGGCTCCCACCATCCCGGGCTCACCTGAGGAGAACAGTTCTTCCTCAGGGGGAGAGCCCTCATTACCGGGAACTTCTCCAGTGGGAATTTCGGACCCCATAGTGGCAGACGAAGAGGATCCAGCTCCCAGCGGGCTGGTCCGGGCTCCTGAGAGCCTGACTCCGGCCGGCAGGAGCCGCCCCGCCCGGGATCTGGCTGCGCCCTCCGCCACCGCCCCTGAAGAGGGAGGGGAAGGCAGCGCTGCCAGGCGGGGCTGGCAGCAAGATGGCGCCGGCGGTGCGGGGGCTGAAGAGCTTCGTGTGGCAGAGTGAGTGACTGTGGGGCTCCTTCCTCGGCCCCGCGGCCGGAGCGCCCTGGGGCCGTTCGGTGGGCGCGGGCCGGCCGGGAGCCTCCACCGCCGAGGCGCTGGTCCGCGTAGCTCCGTGTGTGGGGGCCGGGGGTGCTTGCCGAGGTGGGGTCCGGGGCCGCTCGCGATGCGGCCGGAGCCGCGCTGCGTGTCGGAGCTGAGGCGGCCGGACGGGGCTGTGGTCGGGCCCGGGCGGCTCTGTGGGCAGCCGGTGTCCGGCGGAGGCTGTGGGTGGCGGCTGCTGCCGGCTATTACAGGTGGTGACTCGGCGCGCTGGTGGGAGGTGGCTGCCCCGGCTTGCGGCGTTGCCGCGGGTGTCCGCAGTGACAGCGCTGTAGAGAGACGCTTGTGCCTTTTTCCCAGATGAGGCTGAGCTCTGCAGACTACAGCCCGCCTGACGGGCTCTTGAAGAGCATAAACTTAAGTCAGCTCTTCAAACACCTTACTTTTGGAGAGTGCTCTGGCCCCAGAAGGGGCTCTCTGCTCTCCCTCACGGAGCGGCACCTCCCACTTAGGTGTTTGGTTTCACGGTTTTCGGTAGAAAAAGCTGAAGGTGTTCCCAGATAGGCTTATAAGTGAGCTGCAGATTTTTATCTCCGATAAAAATGTTTTGGAGCAGGTTCTGCTGGTGTTTGTTACCGAAAATGAAGTTGTAACTGCTGCTTTCCTTTCTGGAGTAGAAAGGCTTATAGTATTTCAGGTAGTGTGAGACCTTTGGGGAAAAGGCATGAGCAGCCACCTCATCCCGAGCTTAATTGTACAGAGGTTGTGACTCCATGAGCTGCTCAGCCAGCTTGGCGACTGTCACTGAAATGGGAAGGTCCTGCTGCCGTCTTGTTTTCGTTTTTCTCCTCTATTTCCACCTGAAAGCTGTTCGTTTGTGTCACTAGAAGTGAAAAGCAGACTGTCTGTCTGGAGTTCACTCCTAATTGCTGGCACCTGTACCCTGCTTGTATGAATTAGATACCTTTGTTTAAAACTTAACCCTTAGAAATCCCCACTTCTGCTGCTTTGCTTATCCTGCTGTCTTGCTCTTTGTGCCTATGACTGTAAGGCCAATGTTTTGTCCTGAGATATTTTATAGAAGACTTGGACCTTAAAAGGGAATAATTTGATCAAAACCTAAGTCTGTCATTAGGGGCCATAAAGACTTTTGAAAATGGTGTTGCCGGTGTGAGGAACAAAGACTAGAGTGACAGCGAAGCAGTGTGAATAATAAAACATTTATATTACAAGCTTAGTTAAGAGGAATTTCTGAAATGAAGGCTTTGTTAGTCATCTAGTTCCTCTTGTCTTTCCAAGACTACAACAACAATGAAAATTGATGAGCTAAGTTTTAGACATTGTCTGGCACTTTTTAAATGGGGAATTGAAGGCCATAAGCTGCTGCTTCCTAATGGTCCAGCAAAACATTAAGGGGTTTTTATTAAGGCTGATTTGTCTGAAAATAGTGATGCTGATGCTTTATGTAGTACCTTATGTCACTGTGTATCTTATTTCTGCTCTGTAAAAAGGCATAGAAGTTACACCTGTGGTGTGTGGAATTGAAGCAGAAATGTGTGGAAAAGTTAATTCGCACAAGTTTGTTGTCAGTTAAGCTCACAGTTATGAGGACAGAGAAAGCTACCTGTATTTAAGAGACAGTAGTTCCTGTGGGTAAAATAATGAAATACAGAGAGCTGCTGTATGTAGTTAATCTTTAAACGAAGTCCCTTCCATGAGGAATTCTGTCTTAATTTTTTTTCACCACTTCAAATTGTTTTGTAGACTTGTATAGTATGTTCTAGCCTAGCCATAAATAGCTATATTAATTTTTGTAAATGATTCAGCATTTTTACAATTCTTATTTTTGTAGCACTTGCTTACCAGTCCTTTCTTCAGGAAGTGTGTTATAAACGGGTCATTAATTTTGCCAAGGTGTGGTTTGCTTCTTTTTTTTCCACACAGGAATTTGGCAGCCTGCTGTTCTGTCAGGGCTGTGTATAGTTCTTTCCTAGATTGTGAAGTAAAGGTAAAGAAAAAAAGCCTTTGTAAACTAATTAAATGTATTCAGAGAAGACAAAATCTGAAAAGGTTAAGGTGTATGGTTGGTATAAAATTTATGAGAAGAGAATGAAAGCCTGGACAAAAATGGAGCACTAACCTGGGTTTGGTTTTGGGGTGTGCAGAATGCTTACAGGAGAAAAATGATTTTGAGAGCCTGTAAACCATTGTAGGCCAATTATTTGGGGGAAGCAGCTGCAGGTTGAGGGCAAAATAAATAACAGTTGGAGTAGTGCCGAGGCAAGTACACAGTGTCTGGTACACTGATAGCTTGGAATAAACTTTTATTTTATTATGGGCGAAAACTGACTTCTATTTTTAATTGCGGAAATGAAGTTCAAGATAACTGAATTATGCATTTGTATGTTCTCAGTCATTTATAGGCAAATACTGTAGAAAAAAATGGAATATTTGATAATTTGGACGAGGTTGTTGGGCACTCAGTTTATTAAAAGGAATTCTATGTAATGCTAAAGACTAACTGGCAAGACTGTTCTCAGAAAATATGGATGTTAATAAAATTTTCACATGGTTAAAAATTTGTTATTACACCTGTATACAGTCCTAGAAACAGGCAGGGACAGTTTGTGGTGAAGAATTATGTGCAGGTATTTATCAGTATGGGTTTTTTTATTTTTCTTTTTAGGACTCTGAACATATGAGTCTAAATGGATGAATTATTTTTTCTTTCTTAGTAACAATATGAGTCTTCTGACTGGTAAACTGTTTCTTCTTGCAGAGCTGAAATCAGCAATATTTGATGACTTCACCAAAGAGGAAGAATGGAAGGTACAATTTTTTTAAAATTTTCATAAGAATTCTGTCATCACTTGAATAAGAAATCTATATCGCTGAGTAGAGAACAAATGCATAAAATTAATGTCCGGCATTTTCACTCAAGATTGTTTTCTGTCCAAATAATAGACTTTACTTTTTCCAACTCAGATCTCTGTATAATACATGTTGAAAAATCTAGAGGCTAGTACAGGAAGAACAAATGGTTAGTAGTCTTTTTTTTTTATTAGACATGAAGAAAAATTAGAAACTGTGTTTATCTTCACTTTCCTTTTGTACTTTATTAATTTCAAAAATTACACTGCGCTGCAATACGTGTGGAGCAGGATTCAGCAGTATGGTACCTGTTAGAACTGCTTCAGCTATAAAACAGTTTTTAAATAAATACAGATATATTTGAGCAGGCCATGGGGTAAATTAGCAGGAATTCAAAAGACTTGTGTCCAAGTGAAACTTTCAAAGTACTTTCTAGTATGAATAGGGGGAACAAAGCTCATATTTAAGATTGAGCTCATCTTTGGAAATCCTGTGTGTTATGAGCTGCCTTCTGAGATTAATTTCCCCCTGCATTGTTGGTGTATGCAGGTGATGAAAAAAATAGAGTAGTAAAATAGTTGTAGCTTCAAACTTTTATGGTGAGCTGTTGAGGAAATGACATGGGTTTAATATAGCTGATTAATTTATCTAAATACTTGTGTGTTTTTTTAAATATGTTTAGGTAATGCTTTTAGATGATTACACTACTAAATTACTGTCACTGTGCTGCAAAATGACTGATCTACTGGGAGAGGGTATCACAGGTAAGCATAATTCTTATTAATACACCAATGGCGATATCTTGGTAAGAAAAAGTGAAATACTGAAATTGATGAAATCGATAGTACCCTTGGAAGAAATGGTTTTTATTTGGTTGATGAAGACAGGTAGTCATGGGATATTAAAATACAGACTTTCAGGCTTCAACAGTAATTAGTCAATCGTGATGGGTTTTTTTAATGAAAAAACCAAATGTTTCTCTGCCTGAAACTTCAGATGCCCCTTTAACTTTTTTTTCCCCTAAAGATTGCTCTAAGGGTTTTTTTTTGTTTGGAGTTTTTTGTGCTTTTACATTTTTTTGTTTGTTTGTTGTGGTGGTTTTTGGTTTGGCGCTTTTGGTGGGGTTTTTTTTGGGAGGTGGGAATGGGTGTTTGTTTGCTGATGCCTATTTTTGAAATTGAAATAAATTCCCAAAATGTAAATGAACTAGTTTTAATTAGCTATAGGTCTAGATTTTCAGAAATGCTTGTGTAACAGGGTCTTGTTTAGACTTGGTTATTTGTTCCACGGTACTATTCTTATTCCAGTTATTCAGCATAATGTGATTATTCTGGCAATATAATAGTAGAGCTGTATCAATTTTGCTTTTTGGTGTGTGTTTTAAATCATAAGTGCTACTTACCCTTTGTGAGAAACTTTTGGTGAGCATGTATCCTTTTCATCAAGAAGAAACCTTTTATATTTAGTGAGCACACTGCTGAAAGGAACCTGTCTTTCCACATCCAGATGTCTGACATTACTTATCTTCCTTGTTCCTCCCTCACAAAATTTCTGAGCCACACGAATATCTCTGCATTCTCAAGCTAGTATATTGTAAAACTATACAGTAATGACTTTATTAAACAGAGAAAAACAAGAGATGAGTGAAGCTGATTTGCTGAAAAATGTCTTAATTTGTGCCTGCAATTATGTTGAAACAGAGTAATTGCCCAGGACATAGGCAAACAAAGGACAGAAGAGGCTGTAGTCCAAAATGATGCCCTGCATAGTTTCTCTGTCCCTCTCCTTCACTGTGCTGGGAAAAGAACTGTCTTGCCAAGAGAGTTCCTACTGGGCCCCATAGCTGGAGTATGTTTGCATTGCCATTCTGTCGTAGAGGTGTAGAACACCTAGGAAGAATTTAGTCCTACAGCTTTAGTTGTCACTAGACTGAGAGTTGAGAAAGCCTTGTGGTAAACTTCTGTATATAAAATAACAAAGAAGTAAATCAAGACTCTTGGCAGAAGGTACTTCCTTACCTCTAATGTTGTGGACAACTTGATTGCTGTTACTTTATTTCTATCAACTCTATATTAAAATATATGTAGTGTTTTCCTTAACGATGCATAATGTTCCTAATTATAAAAATGTAATATTTCTCACTTTATAGTGGTGGAGAATGTTTATAAAACCCGTGAGCCTGTCCCACACATGAAAGCAATATATTTAATAACTCCCACCAAAAAGGTTAGTATTTTAAAGTGTTGCAAGATCTTTCAGACTGAAAAAACAACCTTATTTTAAAATGTTTATTTACTGTGTACAGCTATGCAGTACTTAACATCTGTATTTTCTGTGATACTCCTCTCTGTGATGCCTGATTTCCCAAGATGAAAAGACAAGGTAGTGCCACCATGGAATATGTTGCAAATGTGTACCTTGTGGTCAGTGAAGGCACTGTATTATTGTTTAGCAATTGTAACCTCACTAAAAGACATGTTGTATCACATAATGATGCAATACATTGAAAAATAGGATTTGAAGTAATGGCTGTAATAAGACATTACTGTTACTTCCTAAAAATTCTTGAGACAATAAATCTCAGCACTGTTACAGGTGGAAAATAATGCAAATACTGTGATGTGATTGCTTCGTGAAATGACTTGGTGCATGACTGACCATCTGTAATTGGTTGCTATTCTTCATCTGGAATTAAAAATCTTAAACTTCAGTGTTTTCTTATATGTTGAAATGCAGTATTCCGGAGTGAGACTTGCTAATAGAGCAGGAGGAGAGGAGGGACGAGCTTTGTCTGGTATGTGTATAAAGGCAAAACACTGGCATGATGTTGTTTTTTCTTTTTTTTCCTTATTTTTCTTGCCCCCATAAGTCTGTAGATGGATTGATTGATGACTTCATCAATAAATCATCCAGCAGATACAAAGCAGCATATGTGTATTTCACTGACTGTAAGTAAGCTTTTGGGTTGTAGTTTGGTAACTTTATATGGGTAAATAAGTAAGCTGCTCACTTCTCTTGTCTGTAGTTGAGTAAATGAAAACTTTGGGCCCTGTTTCTTGCTAGAAAATTTGAGGCTCAAGTCATTGAGCATATATTTGGGTTGCCAGGCTGTGGTCAGCATGCTGCGTGGCAATAGTAATTTCTTTCACAATTATCAAACAGTCTGGATTGTTCTCCAGCTCTGCTTTTAATTTAGGTAGTGTAGTTTTGTTTTTAAGTATTCCAGTCCTCTGTGTTGGAGTGTGGAGGAAGACAATTCAAGTCAAACTATGTATCTCTACATAAACAAAATAGTACTGAAAACATAACTGCATGAGAACTTTCTGCAAGAGCTGTGTTAATTGTTTGTAATGTAATTGGTTGCTTTAGGTAGTTCCTTCAGACCTGTGAGCCAGCTTTTTCCCTTCCCTGAAAGAAGGGGCCTACTTAGCCCTTGCATGCATGACGTAAATTGCGTAGCAGTGACAATTACTGGGAAGAGAATTAATGTGATTGCACATGGCCCTGCAGTCAGTCAGCGTGACTGAAACGGCTGACAAGAGGGGAAAACAAAAAACCCAAATGTGCTGCTGAAGGCAGAGACTGAGGCGTGCCTATCTTTGTGGACTCTGTATATCTGCTACTGGATGTTCTCAAAGCAGTATTAAGTTACTATCCAAATTCTTGAGTTCTTGTTTAATTCCATGCTGAAGCAGCAGTTATTGTTCTGGCAAAGTACTGCTATCTGTCTGTATGCTTCTTGGTTGCAAGTGGGCAAGCTTTCAGTTTAAATACTTGCCAAAATTTTTCCTGTTGAGAGGAATAGCTCCTGAGTTAGAGAGATAACTCTGTCACTTCCAAGTCTGTGTAGTATTCATGTAATCCATGTGTTCCTTAAATTCAGTTTCTAGACTGGGATCCAATGTAGCCTGGAAGTATGGTGGAACACCTTAGAGATCTATAATTAAATTCCATATTTCTGTGTTTTGCTCTTAGATATGTACACATGATTTATTTTTGTAGCTTGGGAAATGTTTTTTTTCTTTCCTACATGACGAAATAGCAGAAACATTTACCTTGATAAAATCAACATCCTTCACAGTTGCGGACTGCTAATGAGTGTTCAACAACCTTTTGCTTACAAAAAGCCAGTATAAATTGAGCAACGATGCTTCTCAAAAAAGATCTCACAAACAAAATATTGATTATATTATCTATTTCACTTTAGCAAGAGTAGGCAATTTTTTTTTTTGTATTTTATGATTAATTGGGTCTTAATTTAGAATTGTCTGCTCTGAATATTATATGCTTGTAAGTGAGCTAACAGCTGGAATAGTACAAATTATCTGTACTTAGAGTTCTTTTTTTTTCCCTAGTTTGTCCTGACAGCCTCTTCAATAAAATTAAGGCTTCATGTGCAAAATCAATAAAGAGATGCAAGGAGATCAACATTTCGTTCTTCCCTTATGAGTCTCAGGTAAATTTAATTCTTAACCTTAACAGTAGTTTAAAGGATTATTTTCAAGTGCTGCTGACCTTTAGAAAACAATGAAATAGAATGTAGCTTTTGTCTGATAAACTCTATGTGAGATATTTCCATTTGAGCACATTTCCAGTGCTTGTTTATGCTTTTCAGATGAAAACAAATGCTCTTGTATTCTAAGGTTTACTCTTTGCACTTGACCTCTTTGCAAGACTTGGTGTCAGTTGCAATAGGAAGGTTAAAGAAGGAATCTGTTCCTTAAGAGCAGGCAAGTATTCTGGTTGTTTTTTGGTGAGAGTTTGTTGATGCTGATACTGAGGTTTTAGTTTGATAGGTTGGGTAGGTTGGTGCATAGGACTAAGTAGGACTTAGTGAAAGTCAGGAAAGGAGAACAAATGGGCTAAGAGAACTGAAGGGGAGTGGAAGAAAAACTACTACAATTTGACAGTCTTTCACTGAGAGGAGAACATGGAAATCCTGTTTTCTCAATTAAAGATCTGTACTACCAGTAGAAACCAATGGGTGTTTTCCATGTGCAGCCACACAGTGGGTGTTATGTTGAAAAGTGATTTGTTGCTCATGCCCTTCATCAGACGCAGAGGGCTGAAATGCACACTGATACTCACTAAGACAGTGAAGCCTCCAAGCTCTGCCCAGTTCTGGGAGCTGGAGAACTAACCAGAACTAACCACGACTGCTTCCCATGTCAAATGTTATCAACCTGTCAAGGGTGACAACTCTTATGTATACCAAGTGGCAGGTGTATATAGGAGGGATTGCTGCTAGCCCTGTCTCACTGTGGTGCAGTTTCCTGGTTTGAAGACACATTCCTTTTTATTATAAAGGGTTCTTTATTATTTTGGTTGGGAATCCATCAGAGGATAATGAGTATGGTGGCTTGTTTGTTTGCTTTCCAATGAGGTTGATGTTTACAAGTTTTGTTTCAAGCTGTTTTTGGGAGCCCTGCCAGAGCTGCTTTTTTGTACCAAATAAAGCCTATGAAAGTCCTGGTTTTCTGGAGGACTCACCATGAAAGCAAAAATCAAGGCTACTTTTCTGTAGTTGAAAATAAGCAGCACTAAGGCTGGGCAGCACTCTTCTTGTTTGTACTGTGGTTTTGTATTCTCAGTATCTGGGATTGTGAGAACCTTTTGAATCCTTAGCAGAGGAACAATGTTAACTAGTCTGCCTGCTTCCTGGGATGCTAGGAGTAAATAGTCAGGCTGAGCTCTGGGCAAAGTCCAGGTGATTATCTACTCGAGTGAAGCAAACACCTTTATCTGCATGGACATTCTTATTTGGCTCTGTAGTTACAGAGTCCACCTGAAGCTAAACAAAATCCATTTACTGACAATGGGATTGTCCCCATGTTTGCATTCAATTTATAAGACTGTTGAAAAAGTCTTTCATCTCTGTAGTACTAAGCTCCTTTAATCAAGATTTAATGCATTTAAGGAATTTCAACTATTGAAGGTAAATTCTTCATATTAAAAGCAGATACAATATGTAATTTTTTATTTTAAACCATAAAATAAAAAAGTGGATACCTTCTATGATCATTCTGACATTGCATTGTGTGGCTCTGTACAAGGCATTGACAGGTGTTTCGTTCCTTCCTTCCATCTGTCCTTCCTTTCATAATTTGAAAAATAGAGTAATTTACATAGGAGAGTAATAGGGAAAAAGTCTGAGAACAAGATGATGACCTCAGCAGGGATAGAGGGATGAAGTGTGGGTTTGTTTGGGTTTTTTTCTTTAGTGTCCTATGTATGACTTTTTCTTACAGTTTTAAATTATTAGCAAACCTTTTACCAGGTGTTCTGGCAATCTGCAAGTTAGGCCCCTTTTTTCTTTCTTGTGCTTTATGTAGGTATTTACTCTCAACATCCCAGATGCATTCTACCGCTGTTACAGTCCCACTCTGGAAAAGACGAAGGATAAAGATGCTGTACTGCAAGTCATGGCTGAACAAATTGTAACCTTATGTGCCACACTAGATGAGAATCCAGGAGTACGATATAAAAGGTGGGGCAAAATTAGTGTTTTATAGTAATTGCTTTCACTTCTAAGGCTTACCACATTATTTGGTCATAGCTCGAGGCTGCAGCATAGTTTGATTTTTTTTTTTTTCTTGTGGTTGTGGATTAGTTGTTTTTAATCCACAAGTCTGAAATATGGAATGACAAGAATTTGTGAAGCGTAGGTAGAGCAGTGTTTTTCTGTCTAAATCCAGGTAACAGTACTTGCTATACTCTGTCTTGTTCTGAATGGTTTGTTTCATGTCTGGTCAGTAGGGTGACACTGATATGCTGCATTCTTGTGTGCCACATGCATAATCCTGTAACAGAACTGCTGCTGTTTGGCCATTTGCAGCTCTGCTTGGCACCAAGGAATTCAGAAATTACTGTGGCACATGGGATCAGGATTTCTTGTAGCAGAGATATTGAGAAGAATGCCTCTTTTGAGCTTTGAGAGTGATTTACTATCTTTGGAGTCAAAGTAGGCTTCTGAAATTGTATTCAAGGACTGCATTCTGTGGTGTAATGTGAAGTGGTGTCTTATTCTCTGCAAAGGTAACAAACAGTTGCTTGACTTCTTTTTCTGTTCTTTCTCTTTTTCTTTTTTTCTTTCTTGTGTCCTACCTCTGAGTGAAACTTTAGGTGCTGGGCCATGTTCCAGCTAATGCCAGTCTTTTGGCTGAAGCTGTTTCTGCTGTGTAAAATATGTGAAGCATTCAAAGAGTGAAATCCTAATGTAAAAGTGAAAAGATATTGGAAGTACTTAGAATGGACTTCAGAAACTCATGAAAGCAAAGGATCAATCTAGGGAGTTTTCTGTTTTGAAAGTAGCATTTTAGTGTTCTGATGAAGAAATGTAAGCTATTTTTGCATGCTTCCTTTTTTCCCAGTGGACCATCTGATAGAGCCAGCAAACTTGCACAGCTTGTTGAAAAAACTCTTGAAAACTACTACAAAACAGATGAGAAAAGCCACATAAAGGTAGACAGTGAACTAAAATGTTTGATTTATTTTCTAAATTCTTTTTGTATGTCTGGGGAAAAAAAATCTTTGGAATATTCTTCAACAATTAAATTCTACAAATATAGATCTTATTTAATAATAAAGGCAAGTAGTTGGCATTTAGTTGTTTTTGTGTATGAAAGCAATGTGCAAGTAATAAGTCTTGGAGTAAAGCTGTATTTGTGTGATCAAACTGATTTTATTTGAAAAATTAGCCGTGTAGGGGGATGCTACAAACCTGAAGACCAGTGGATAAATGTTGTTTTAATATCACCTTCCATAAGGCCATGTGTAGAAGGGGCTTACTGCAGAATTGAAATGTTTCCCCTGAAGGGATTTATTGTCCACAAAGATACAGCTGTTCACATAAATAATGGTTTTGATCTGTCACTACAAATAAGGCCTGATTAGCTGCTTAAACACAAAACGGTGGGGTAAAACATTCTGACTTTGACTTTGCTACAGAAATAAATATTCCTGCTGCTACTGCCACTTCACTAAATCCCAAAATGAAACTTTTGGTTGGGTGTTTGGATTTCTTTTCCTGTATTGCAGCACTATCTGATCTGCAATACAAACAATGAAGTTATCTATTAAATCTCTGGGCAGCCTTTTTGGTGTTTGTTTTTCTTTTATATTTTTTGCTTACTAGATTAATAAAATTCAGCTTTCTGAGTGTATTGCAGTGGGCTAAGAGCATTGCCTTAAAATTAGTATTTCAAACTATTGTATATAATTAAAATGTTCAAACAAGTGCTTGGACCGTAGTGCAGTGTTTTTCAGTTGTTTTTCTAAAAATATCTGCAGTGGTGTGACTTAATGCAAATAGATTTAACATGCATTAACTTTCTGCTGTATGTCTTAACTTTGTGTTTGTTTGATGGCTTTCTAGGCTAAAACCCACTCCCAACTAATAATAATTGATCGTGGCTTTGACCCAGTATCAACTGTACTCCATGAGCTCACCTTCCAGGCAATGGCATATGATCTGCTACCCATTGAAAATGATACTTACAAGCAAGTACTTAAAAAAAAACCAAACCCTAAATAGTTTATTCTTGATTATAAAATCCCTGAAATTGTTTAGCTCAATTGCACCATGGCAATATTAGCTGTTTATATTGCATAATGGTTGCTTCACTTATTGTTAGTCTTTCCTCTTGGCTTTGTAACTTCATCATTTTCTTGACTTTCTCCCTTACTTGAGATTGAGGGTGTAATTGGCATTTTTGCTAACTTTTGAGTCCAATAAATCACATTTTTAAGACCTAAGAACCTTGTACTACTCTTGAAGTAAAGCCTTGGGAGTGCACATTGAGATTCTCTAGATTTTCTTTCATATGCTCAACTTTTTTGGCATAACAAGACAAGCAATACCACTAAACTGAATACAGAGAAAAAGCTAGGTTATTTCTCAGGTGTGCTCACTTTTATAGCTCCAGTCATTTAATTTGTGTAGTTGTTAAAATCTACATGTTTTGTTGTAAATAAGCATTTAAATCAGTCATGTTCAGTTTATAAGCACCGTTTGGAGTAGTGTAATGTTAGTTTGCATAAGTTATGTGCTTTACTGTCTAATTGTTCTGACAACAATGATTTTGGTAGGACTTTGCTTTCTGATAACCCACTACAGCAAAAGAGACCTGATGGCCTCATTGTTTAGCCAAGCAAAGAGGAATGTGTACCTTCAGTCAGAAGCACTAAGTGAAGATTTTAATAGAAAGTGTAGAATTCTATTAATCTGGGTTTGATTGCTGGGTGTGAAGGTGTAGCAGAATATATTTTCTAGGTAGTCATGATCTGACTTTCATCATTAACCTTGTAATTTTTTTCATTCTTTTGCTTTCTGGCAATCTGCACTGTGTGAGTTTCTGTACATGTGGAAAATATTATGTGGCATGATTGTGGTCTTGTTTTAGGTTTGTTGCTGTTTATAGTCACGTAATAGCTGCTCTGTAATACTGTGCGACAGTTTCTTTTATGTGTGAAGTACTTTTTCTTGCTTAGCATTTTGTTGGTGAACTTCATTTTCCTTTAGTTGTAAAATCTTTTAGTACACAAAGAAAGCTGCACTTGGCAGTTGCAGTGTGTATTACTCTGTGCAGTTTGCATTTGAAAACAAAGGGAAGAAGACATTGAAAACTGCAGAGAAATTGAGGTGCATGTAAATGTGTGTCTAAAACTCCAGTTACTGTTGGTTTAAAAGAATGTCCAGAAGCTCTTGCCCCAAACAATCTTTCTAAAAGTCATCTGCTGCTTCTATGTTAAAATATGTAATCTGTAAAATCCTTCTGTAAGTTAAATTTTGTCAGGCACTAGCTTGGCTTATAAATTAAAATCTTTGTCTATTACTGCTGTTACCACTTATGTTGATTAAACTGTTACAAATAGTACTGTAATAAGTGATGATAATTGAGGGGAACCCAAACCCCAAATAATTGTCTGAATTTTCTCTTGGAAGATACAAAACAGAAGGCTCTGGTGGGAAGGAAAAGGAGGCAGTTTTGGAGGAAGATGATGACCTGTGGGTGAAGATGCGGCACAAGCATATTGCAGATGTGATAGAGTATGTGCATAAGTAACAAAGCCAACTGGTTGGTTTCTTTGAAAGGGAGGGTGTTTGAGCTGTTCAGTGGGGATACAGACAGTAATGAACATGGTTTGCAAGACAGATTGGATTCAGTTAAGTAATCAATGCCAGGAAGAAATTGTGCTTCAAAAACACAGTATATATCCAAGTATGTGGTTATACTAATGCTACTTACAGTTCCTGAGGTAAATAGAAATAAAATAATTTCCTAGCAAGTATTTTCAAGTATTTTAAATCTGAAGGGATTATTTTGCATACAGTACTGCCAAGCTGCTGCATCAAATGACATTATGAAGATATTGCAAATAAATGTTTAATATTTCCTGTGTAAAAAATCACTCTTTTCTCTGAAGATAGACTTATATTTCAAGCTTTTAGTTTCATTCAGAAGTTCTTGTTGCACAGTTCTTTTAAGATTTTAAGAAAATATTTAAGAACTCTCGTGTTGTTGCCTTTCATTATTTTCATCTTTTCTTTAGGGAAATACCAAAACTTTTGAAAGACGTTTCATCAAAAACAAAGGCAGCAGAAGGAAAAGTAAGTTTAAGTTGAGATATTGTTTTTCCTGGTAATTTAGTTATTTTCAGCTGATCAGATCCATGTAACTCATGAATCTACTCCAGAAATTTACTTTTCTCAACTGGAATTTTCGTGGATTGTGGGGGAAGCAAGCTGCAACAGGAAGGGAAATAAGCATGTCATTTATTGGGGGAACAGATTTTCAACTTGTGTCCTTTCTTTCCAGTTATCCTTATCTGCTCTGTCTCAGTTGATGAAGAAGATGCCACTTTATCGTAAAGAGATTAGTAAGGTAAGGGGTCTTTTGTAATCACAACTTAACAGTAAATAATTCTGTGCGCTTTAACTTTGTTTTGTTGAAATCTAGTTTCAGTCTGTCATTTTCCTGTGGTGTGCTATATAGTTGTTCTCCAAATTAATGTTTTCACCTACTGTAAAATTTAGAGAAGAAAACTTGTTTCCATGTGTTTCATTTTACTGTGTAAAAGAGTGAAATAATTTGTGTGCTTTGAGGATTCAAGATATCCTAACAGTTTAATATTTTACGAAGTATTATGTGGGTCAGTCTCCAAGTGAAGGGGAAAACACAGAAAATGCGTGATGGTACTGAAGGATTGAGTCTTGTAACCAGTAAAAATGATGGATATGCCAGGAAAAAATTCAAGCTATGACAGCTTGTGATTTTTTTTTTTTTGTTTGTTCTTTCTGTCTTACAGCAAGTTGTTCATCTAAACATAGCAGAAGATTGCATGAGCAAGTTCAAATCTAACGTAGAAAGGCTCTGTAAAACTGAACAGGTATGTTTAAAAAAGCCACAAAACAAAGAGCAACTTTGCAAGTATTGCAAGTACCACTTTCTTGTTTGCAGGAATAGGAGCTTGTTTTAATTGGCTAAACTGCTATGTCTCTTGCCTTTTGTGATCAGTTTTTGAGGTGGTAGTATTAAAACTAAACGTAAAGCTCTTAATCTCCGAATAAGGTCTTGAAATCCGGCTAATTTGTATCAGGATCACCTTTGTTTTCCTGGCTCAAAATTCCTATGAGGCTGCTTTAATATGTTGTGCAGAGGGAAGCCCTTTTTAAATGTCTGGGAAAAGCACCTTTTAGGGTGAGGCATTACATTGTGACTGTAATTTACATTTATGAGAATTCTAGATAGCACAGTTTTAAATGTTTAAGAGTGTTATGTGGTGTTAATATAATGCTGGAACTATTGAAATAAATGTCAGAATTTTTGTACTGAGTTTAAATTGATGCAACTTGATTGTTTCCTGAAACCTGTGGTTTCATAAAGTCTTTCAAAACACACAAAACAATGTTGATTTAAATTACTTTTATGATTTTAACCATGATGTTTGTTTTTGTTTTGAATTAATTTAGGACTTGGCTCTTGGAACTGATGCAGAAGGTCAAAAAGTAAAGGACTCCATGAGGGTCCTCCTTCCAGTTCTGCTCAACAAAAGTCATGACAGCTATGACAAAATCAGAGCTATTCTCCTCTATATCTTTAGCACAAATGGTATGACAAGGTCCCTTGTTTTTTTTCCCTCAGTGCTATGAGCTTGAACTCAAGTTTTAGGATAGTACAGTGGTTTTAGTTAACCTAAGCCTCTTCATTGGAGTTGGTAGCTGGTTTTGAAAGAAATCCTGTCCGTTCTCTGTATTTTCTCTCAGATTAGTAGCAAATACACTATTGGTAAGGAGTTAAGACATGTAATTCAACTGTAGATTCATACAGTGTTTTGATATCATTCTTATTCTTGCATGTGTGCAATAGTTTGTTCTCTGATTTTCATATGGTGTTGAAGCTGTTAAAGGGGGAGTTCTGTGGCAACCTGAAAATTAAGTCAGTGGGGAAAAACTTGTTGTAGAGAGAGAACAAATAGGCAGAATGTTGGTCTGAGCAATCTGTAGCAATATTGAGTTTTGCTCTCAAGAAGAATCATTAAACAACATTTTACCTAAAATATAGTATTATGTTAAATTTAGTGTGGTCACATAGAACAAACAAAAAAGTTCTGGAGTAAATAATAGCCCAGAATGTGTGAGACAAAATTGGTATTACTCACAGTCACTTAGTAATTGTTGTCTGTTTTCCATATATTTAAGGAACTACACAGGAGAACTTGGACAAGCTGATCCAGAATGTTCAAATAGAAAGTGATAGTGATATGATAAGAAATTGGAAATACCTTGGTGTTCCTGTTATCTCTTCAGTAAGAATATATTTATTTATTTTGTAGTTTTCTAGTGTCACAGCTCGACCTACAGCTCTTTCAGCAACTCTTAACAATATTATGTCGGTCTGGGTTTGGAAGCAGATAATTGCTAGGAATTCTTTTTTTTGTAATGTGTTTAAGTGGTAAATAGTTTGCAAAATTATTAATGTATGTTGTTTAAAGTAAGATACCCGTAATGTTCCCTCTGTGATTATCAGATCAGCTTGAGCTAATTGATTTTGGAAACTGCTAACTTACTCAGTTCCTTGTCTCTGAAGTTACTATTTCTAGTATATCCTGAATTCTAGAGGTATTAATTATTGTTCTTTATCGTTGTTATTATTTCTTTAAAATCTCATACTCATCCCCTCCCCCCTTCTGCTGCTGACTGCTGATAAGTTTTAAAAATCCAAACACTAAATAATGCTACCATATTTTGAAATTTTTTTCAGTTTGTTCCTCAGCAGCATAAATACACAAGAAGGGACCGTTCTAAAGAAGAAACCTTTCAGCTTTCTAGGTGGACTCCTGTTATCAAAGATGTTATGGAGGTAAATTTCACCAACTAATTAATTTATAGGTGCAGTGCAGATTTCCTCGAGTGAGCCAATATTTTGAATTCCATAGTATTTTGAGTTAATTTTGTTAAATACATCTGGTGGGCAAAGCGATCACTTCTAGTCTGTCTCTAATATAGAACATTAGACTGCTGTTAGTAATACTCCTTATTAGATGCCATTTTAAAGGTGAAGCAAATGAAAGTGAAAGCAGGAAGTCTTTTAGAATACCTTGTCCTGGCATTGGCAGTGTTTGGTGTAATTTAGAGATCTGTATCTTCTTGGTTTTAACTCTAATGGGTCTTTAAACTGCAATTCCAATCTAAACTGTAGTGTGGTAGAGCCTGGAAGGTGTTACTTGCCAGAAGTGTAATTTCATTGTTCTTAAACCTCTTCCTAAGCATCAGTCAGTGACTGATGTCATGCAGGATAGTGAGTTTACTGGAGTGTTAGTCTGACCCAGTGCCGTCATTCATAGATTCTTGGTGGCTTTCTCATGTTCATTTATGTTTCCAGGGGACTCTTGACTTCTCTCATACATTGCCATATAGAAATTAAATACATTAGGGTTATTACAGGTGAAAAGCTGCTAGTGAAATCTGAACAGTTAAATCAGTATATGCTTATAAAGTACATGTCCTCACAATTCCTTGTCATACACAAAAGACTTATAATACATTTTAGCATTATGTGGTCTAGCATTTTGTTACTTAGGAGCATTTTTCATGAAATGCTACTTGCAAATATTTGTTGGGCTTCGTGTGTTGGCAATGAAATGCCAGTTAGACATCCTTTCTGAAAGCTGAAACTTGGTGGGGTTAAGGTCTGTATGGCTTTTTAAAGTATGTCTTTATTTTGCACTTCAGGATGCTATAGAAAACAAATTAGATTCAAAAGACTGGCCTTATTGTTCCCGCTATCCTCCCACCTGGAATGGCTCCGGAGCAGTAAGGTAAATGGTTTAATTTCCTGAAACATAATTTACCCAGATCTCAGTATTTTTGTCATTTACATTCTAAAGCCTTACAGAAGTGTGCTTACTGAACAGTGAAATAACACATGCAAGGGAATGTTAATGTGCCAAGCCTGTATTTTTATTTAATCTAAAACATACTCAACTTGGTTGTTATTTTAATAATTCTTAGTAATGTTTAGCTTTTCTATTTGTAGTATCTCCCTTTTGCTTCAAGGTTAGAAATAACATTTCATATTCCCAGAATGAGAAGTTTAAACCATTGAGCTTAATAGTGTGAAGTAGTTTCAGGAATGAGTGTTCAGTACTGTGACTTAGGTAAAAAGAATGTTTTAGTTGTGGAAGTTGTATCTGCTATGTTAGTGGTGGTGACATTATTGGGGTTAATGACCTCAGGAAATTAAATTCATCTTCTATAGGCTCTCTCATTAGGAAATATGGGCCTGTTAGGCATTTGACCCCTGTTGCCAGGGAGTGGTTTAGACAAGTCCAGGACAGTTGGAGATCTTGAAATGAATTCTCTGCTAATGAATGTAAAACATGTACTTGCATATTTAATGATTGTCACTGAGAGGTGATTTTCAGAATTTTTTTTTTAGCTCACCTACGCTGTTCCTTCTTTCTCTTTTTAATTCCACTAGCTCTTGAACCTCATGACCAATAATGTCCATTTGAGAGCTTTATCACTTTTTGTAGTGTTACTTAAAAGGGGAGACAAATTAATGAAGACTCCCAAGAGTGTTTCTATCACAGGAATGCTAGCTAAGAGCTTTCTTCTCTCAGGAATGCTCACTGCACTAATCAGATGCTGCAATTCAGGGAGGGAAACATTAAACATATCCTAAATGTGGGAGACACACTTGAATTTGAATTTGTACTTTTCTAAATAAAAAACAAAAAGTAGAGATACACAGCCTTAGGAAAATAGGTTTTTTACATCCACTTCTAATTAAACTGTTTGTGGTGTATCCTTTTGTTCCTGGATATGCACTAGAATGATAAGTGCAAGGGAATACTAGAGCAAGTCCCTGCACACAGGAACTTGATTTCTGTCTTATAGGCTGGAGAAGTGTGAGAATCTTGAAGGCATTCTAGCAGGGAGGTCAGGACTGCAGATGACTTAACCTTAGTCTGCAATTACTACATGTGTATTAGACTTCTAAGCACTTCAGGCTTCTTGTGTTTTTCCTAAGTATCTGGATCTGATTTGGTATCAGACAAATGTTTTCTTTAGAGATTCTCTTCATGTTCAGAGATTGAAAAACCTAAGACTCCAGCTTTTTCAAAAGAGCCTTTCATGAAAAATGCCACTGGATATTGGGAGCATGCATAGTTAAGCTGCTTGGCAGGAGTCTTTGGCATGTTAGCTTTGTGTGCAGCAAGATTTTTGTTTTGTATTTATTTTCCCCCTGGTGATACCTAAGCAGTTTGAGTAATGTGATAATTTAAAAAAATTAATAAAAACAATTTACCAATTTATGTAAATACTTTTGCTGAAATTATAATCAAGTCATGAACTGCATGACAGAAATTGCTACTGCTTGTCTACTGTATAGTTTTAACCAAAAATTAATCAGGCAAGCTGTATAAATGTCATTTTACGAAATCTTTTGCAGCGCACGCCAGAAGCCTAGAGCAAGTTACAGAGAGGAGCGAAGGAGCGGTGCAAGGCTGATTGTATTTGTGATTGGAGGGGTCACGTACTCGGAGATGCGCAGCGCTTACGAAGTTTCTGAGGCCTACAAGTCCTGTGAAGTTGTTATTGGTAAGCTTGCCATGGGAAAAGGTGGGGTGTGTGCTGTACTACATGTGGTTCTGGAAAATGTAAGAATCATTTTTCTTAGATTTCCTCTATTGGTTCACCACACTAATACTGTAGCTAGTGTACTTCTTAAAGCTATGCACTTAAAAGCATCTTTGCTGGTTATCTCAACTGTTTGATGTTCGGAGGGATTTTTTTGCCACAAGACGTTAAGGACAAAACAATTATGGTCTACAGAAGAATTATGTCAGAGATGTGTCAGTGTATAGCAAACAGGATTTCAAGAGACCTCTATTTCTCTGCATTAGTTTCCTCACAAACTTTTGCATCCACCTATGCTTTACCTTCAGTGGCGCTTGCTACTCACATTGCTTTTGGAAATAGGAAAGCTGACAGACTAGTTGCTCACTTTGGAAGGAAGGTAAGTATTAAAAAGCCCCAACAGTCCCATCAAAATTCCACCCAAAAAACCTAAACAAATAAACCCCAAACCACTTTTTCAGTGTAGCTTGGTTGACTTTGCAACATTTTCTAGATTCTGTTGTGGCCACTTGGAGGCTTTTCATAAACCATGCAATGATTAATTGCTTGGATCCTGAAAACTCCCCGGCTTAAGCTTTGGCAATTGGCAGCTGGTGTAGTAATCTTACAGCACTTTAGAGGTAGTAAATGCTTGTTCCATCAGCTGCTGTGCTTCAAATGTATTATAGCATTACAGGAAATAATTAGGTGCTACAACATGCATATATATAATATATAGGAACAGAGCTCCTAGATACAGAACCTTACCACAGATCTGTGTCCATCTTCAGGGCTGGCTGATGGCTGGATGGAGGGTCATCTAAAGCATTCTAAATTGCTTAAGAGGTCTATATCTGGCATTTAAATTTAGTCTTGAGATTCAGATTGAATCTATCTACCCTCTACCGTGATTTTAAATAAATACTTTTCCCTCAAACAATGCCAGCCTTGATTCTGAAATCTAGAGCCTGTTACCTCAAAATATCCAGGGGTATTGTAGGTGTGTTTGTGTGTGGTTGGTTTTGTTTTGGTTCATTTTTTATTTGCTGGTTTCGTTGGTGGTGGCTGAGGTAGGTTTAATGCTGGTTCTAGTTCTGGGTAGTAATGGAAGGACCAGGAAAACAGGAATGTAGTTTAACCAGATTATTTCTTCATCTGAAACTTGTTTACAATACCATGTTTAGTGTAGGTGACTCTTTCATTGGGGTATCTGGCACTCACCACATCATCATCTTCCCTTTTTGTTTAGAGATGATTCTTGTAGTTTTGTTTGTAATCCTGATTTCTGAGGGAAGGTGATAGTTGCCAAATTTCCACGTGGGTTGCTGAAAGATTAACATTTGTCTGTGCTCTTGATTCAGAACTCCAGGAATATTAGCCCATTCAGAGTGACACTACTTGTTGCCTTCAGAACTGCAGGGTGACCCTTTGTGGCAGAAGTTATAATCACTCTCAGTGAGAATAAGCGAGGTAGCTGTGCATATAATAATGATTCTGTGCAGAATAATAAGGATTTTATTTGCTGCTCAAGACTTGAATTTTGTTTTTTCAAGGAAATGTTAATCACTAAAAGCCAATTTTCTGTAACTGGTATTTCTGTGGAACACCACTGTTTGTGATAATCTTGAATCCAGATAGTTTCTTGATTCTAGGGTAAAGCCTCTCATTAACTCACCCTTTCACAGAATGGCAATTTTCTTGCAGGCTGGGACAATTGCCCAGGTTCAGTCCTGTCTTTCAAACAGGGCAGAGCAGGACTTGAAACTTGTGTTCAAAGTATGAGTCCTGATCTGGATGTCTGAGTGTGGGAAGAGGGGCATTGCCTACCTAATGTTGACACATGATGGTGCTTCATATGAAAACACTTCGAAATGTTGCACTTGTCAGCTTTCCAGGTGCAGTAAAAAACACTGGCATGTAACTGATATTTTAAAGATCAAATGTCTGAAAGTCAGATTTTGACTGATACAGTTCATACTTATGTTCTTTTGTCAGGTTCTACTCATATTTTGACACCCAGAAGACTACTAGAGGAAGTGAAGAGCCTTAGTAAACCCAAGGATATGGTCTGCATTAAGGATGAATAGATATGATGATGTTTATGATGCACTAAAAACACAAACAGTATGTACATATTCTAATGGAACTGACTTTTCCAAATACTGCACTTCAATACTACATGGTTCCTAATGGGAGGTCATGTTATAATTTAAATTTGCTGCTTTTGGGGGAGTAGAAGACAGAGAGATGAAAAGATAAACATATGTTGTTTCTTAGGTTCTATTTAGTATTACACTGCAACTGCTTTTTTAAAAGGGAATTTAAAAAATTCCTTTTTTAAATAAGGAATTATGCTAAAAATTATTGTAATTATATATAAACTGGAATTGTCTTTGAGAACTGTGAAAGCTTTCTGTAATGGAATTAATTTTTAAAAATGACTGAATTAAAAAGGGCCTAGGCTCTTGGGTAGGGACGTCAAGAGAAACTTGTAAATATGGGTTTATGGTAAAAATGTTTCATACAAGCTCAGTGTCATAAAGTGTAATGTTTTCTGTAAAAATAACTCACTGAAAATTCTTTAAATATGTGTAATTGGGAAAAATCTAAAGGCTTTTTAGATGGTGCTGGGTAAGGTGGATAGTTAATCACAGAATTATTGGGCAGTTCCAATCACAGTAAATAACTTTGGAGAAATGCTGTCATCTGTGCACTGAAGTACACTTTATATTTAAGTATATGCTGAGATTATTACTGAAGCTTTTTTCAGAAGTTAATTTCTTATCAGATTCCTTATGATTGTCTACATAGTCTGTCTGTTTCAGAAGCTGAATTGCCTGTGATACAGAAATTCCAAAACTCAGCATGTCTCTTTGAGAAAGTGGAGGCAAGGGGAAAGGGGAGGACAAAAAGGGAAGCAGCTCAGTCTTTCAGAGGGCTTGGTAATTTGAAAAAGAAAAGCACAAAGCAAACAAAATGACAAAACCTGATGTACTGAAGAGAATTTACTTCTTTTTAATTCTGTTACATACTAAGAAAGAAACACTTAAATTTGCATTGAAGGCAATAAAAAAACTGTATGAATTCTCTAATACTGGTAATGTTTAATTTCTCTTTAAAAATTACTCAATTAAAATCACTGAGCTTGTAAAGGTGTTGTATTTATGTGCCTTGAAATGTTAGTTTGTTGTATGTAGAATCCAAGAGACATGTTATAATGAAATGAAAAGGAATAGATTACTCCTGCACTTTTGTTTACATTTTTCCAATGATGAATACTTATTTTTTGTTTTGTGATTTGGGTTCTTTCCCTTTATTTTTGCTCTCAGGTTAACCAAGATTTTAAGAGAACATTTTTGGTAGATGAGTTAATTCAGATTTAATTAGAAGGTGGAAAAAGGTCAAGCTCTTCCCCTACATCAGAGAGGAATGAAAGGGGAGAAAATCACATAATGATTCTAAAATGTTGCAGGACATGGGGCGTGATGAGAACAAGTGGCTGTAGCTTTCAAATGCACTTAAATGAGTTTGGAATTGAATCTACACTGACTTTTTTTCAATAGGACTATAGAAGCAACACTCTTAAATCAATTGGTTCATCAAATACCATGTACATCACAACCTTAAAAAATGCAGCAGAAATATCTGTCTTGTTTTTGTGAATTCTAGTTTATAACTCTATCTCAGGAAAAATCCAGAGTAAAAGTACTTACCTAAGAAATGCTGTATTCAATGTTTTCTTATTGAAGATACACACTTTGAAATTGGTACAGAAAAATTACACTAAAATTATATAGATTTCTTACACCTTTGGCAAGAAGAACCCAAGTTTGTTTTAACAGCTATATGTAGGTGCAT
The DNA here is from genome assembly GCA_013397155.1 of Irena cyanogastra. NCBI lineage: Eukaryota > Metazoa > Chordata > Aves > Passeriformes > Irenidae > Irena > Irena cyanogastra. Next base: position 3,168,186 of record VWZV01013172.1, on the reverse strand, counting down.
ATTTTTTTCCTATTCCTAAAGCTGAAAAGTAGTTAAGTACAGAAGAAAATATTTTCCACCAGGCAAAGCAAAGCCAAATGTTACTGTAAAGGTGGAATAATAAAGATGCTTTGTGATAGGAAATCTGGCACCAGTATGTAGTGCAAAACAGCTTATGAAGGAGGTAAGTGGAAGTTACATTCAAGATATTTGGGTTTTTTACCCCAAGGATTTTCTCTAGTATATTTTTTCTAGATCAAGAATCATATTATGAAGAATGGAAAAGAGTTCTGTCAGGATAAACAAGAACTCAGTATTTTAGAGTACATGTACAAGGTATATTATAATTTTGAAAGTTCGTATTTTCATGTTATGCATATTAAAATACTTACCTAATGCTACATATGGGCCCAACAATTGGTTTTTAAAGTTGAATCTGGAAATCTGGACAAGATTAAGAAATTACTAGGGAAAATCAAAGTTATGGAACAATCTTCATATCAAGAATGGCTAGACTAGCATCCTTGATCAAGGGGAAAAAAGATGATGGTGGAGTGTGTGATGGAAGCCTCAAAAATCCTGCTAGTGTTCAGACTGAAGGGTTGTCTTCCTATCCAGTGTGTGAAGTGACAGGTGAAACCTGCAGCTGTCAAATCAGAACAAAGGGACCTTTAGCATCTGAGATGTCGTGCAATAATGACATGCTCTAAATTGTTATATGGGGGAAAAAGTCCTCAACATAAGACAAGTATTTATAGGGCTAATAAGTATAGGTGTTACTGCTGATTCTGGGCTTTCAATTTGCCAGACAATGTTCTGAGGAAATGTCACTATGTGATTGTCTTATTCAGTCTGATCTTTCTTAGCCAGTTGCTGTCAGGCACAGGACAGTAGGTGCAGGGATCCAGGATAAACAAAAGGTTTAGAACAAGCTGTTCTTGTGATGTGGAGAGATTTCTTTGAAAGAGGTTATTTTTTTTTTATTGCCTCTAGGAAGCTGCAGCAATTACTTAATGAATTAAGTTCATTTGCAAATAATGGGGATGTTCCAAACATTAAACCAAATCAAGAAAAACCAGGGATAGTAAGCAGAGGAAAATGAAGTTACAAGGATATACAGCAAGAGGCTAAGGAGGAAAAGAGTCGAATGGTATTGTTTGCTGTGAAGGGCGGAAGAAGCCCTGAAAAAAGCCATTGACTCAGGCTAGTGAGTAAGTGGCACATGGCAGTGAGTTTAGCAATCACTGCTTGTATGAACAGAGTCTGGACTATTTCTGTATCCACCACTGATGAAATTGGTCAGGTTTGCTTGAAAATGACTGTCCTTTTTAAGGAATGCACTGGCATTTCTAATTTGGTTTCATCAGTCCTTATGTGCTTTGGCTTCAGTGAGTAGCATCCCTGATAAAACAAGGCTGTTCTCTGCTTGCCTTTAATCACTGCAGTTAAATGGATGTTAGAGGGAAAATAATAGATGACTTTTCTTGGCTCACTGAATTTCTACAGTATTTTAAAATTTTCCAACCTACTTACCATCAACTAAAATGTCAAAGCCAGCTATATCTGATGAATTAAGGACATCAAATTGAAGGAACCAATTTAATTGTTACAAATACATGAACAACAAATGGTGTAATTCAGTAATTGCAATATACAAGGATGTTTCTTAAAAACAAACAACTCTCAATGTAGGACACTAAAACCAAAATAATTTCAAATGTTGACCATGACTTGGTATGTTAATATGATGTTTGCTTCTACATGTCTCAGGTACAGAGGCTGTTTTCTCTTGCTGTGATTAAGCAGCTGCTGTTGAAGTGTGAGAAGAAATGATATCTAGTAATGACTGATTTATTCTCACACTTCAGAGTGGGGGGAAGTCCAAGTCAGAAAGTTAATTTTGGTTGTTTAAGCCAATTTTTATTAAGCTGTCTTAAGTGAATACTTAGGTACATAGTAATGGGGATTAGGCAACCTACTAAAGACTTTCAGTAGAATTAATAATTTGTTTTACAGTACTAAGACTGAGGGTAAATGTGGAATACCCATGTGCTCTGGTTTGGTTTAATACCAATAGGGACAGAACACCTGACAAAGTTAGCTAGCTGACTTTTTCGTGTTTGTGTTCATCATTTGATTTTTGCAGAGATACTAACACTTCAGTATGAACCAGCAGAACAATGTAGCATTTGAACTAGATAATTAAAACTGTATTCTTTTAACTTTAGCTAGATCTTCTGAAACTGCTTGTACCATTCTCTCTGTAGCTTTCTTCAAACTGTTTGCTGTCTCTATGGCATGATCCAGAGTAGAACTTAAAGCCTGTTGGAAATAATAAAATGTAGCCTTGTTAATATTAAAGGCAAATATATACATAGGTACTGGAAAAAGGTGATGTTTAATGTTTTGTCCCATGATTTTCATGATTTTTCTGAATAAGAGTTGAGAAGTAAAAATTGAATTATGTGATAGACTGCTCTAGGATTCAAGTTGGAAGTATCTGTTAAATATTTCTCTCTTTGACTGTGTATTCATTTGAACTGAGGGATATTTACAGTTTTCTAATGTATCAGCTCCAGTGTGGTGCATGTTTTTGGTACTGAGAAGGCTTTCTTGAGGTTTTGATAGTGGTTTGTCTAGCAAGGCTTTGTTTTAGTATATGAAACACAATTCTAGAGATAAGATCCAGTGCTATTTTTTGGTCTATTTCACCATTTATACAGGGACTGAGTTGCCCAACAAGCCTGTACATACCTATATAAAGAAATATAGTAACACATAAGCCAAAATGCTTGGGGTTTGAACTCCCTCTTGTCTTACCCTCAAATGCACTATACATGCTTAGATTGCAGTAATCAGCTTGCTAAGAATGGGATGTTCTACAGTGCCATGATGTATGGAGGTAATCCTTTCAAGAAAGTTGTGTGGCTTTTCATTTTCACTCAAAAGTCTTACATTTGCATAGGAATCATTGGCATTTCTGTCTCTGATGTTGATTGCAGATTTTCTTTGGGCAGATTTCTTACTGGGTATATATTGATGTGAAAGGATAATTTTATCATATGTGCTTGAGCAGCAGGTTTTGGCAGCCACAAAGGATTTCCTAAGGATAAGATATTTAGAATAAAATACAATTTAGGTAAGAAAAAGAACTTCTAAACTATGAAGCACATACATACACCTTGATAGCACTTGGTTGCAAGTTAATTTTATGGTGAGTAGAATTTTCCACTGAACCGTAAAGCACAGTCCATCATTATTTGTGTTCTATCTGCATTGCAATAAGACAGAAAATGTTCTAGGATGCAGAGTAAGGAAATTTCTCATAATAGCAGCACTCTGCTGCTGCTGTAACTTTCTCTCACAGTGTTCTATGCCATTGATTCTCAAGTGCAGCTGCTGTACTTCCAGGCAATTACTGCTATTGAGTACAGCTGTGACAAAACTCATTTGCATTTCAGTCTAGTCTGTGCTACTGTTAGGAATCCATTTTGTTTCTGTCTCACAGTGTAATTTAATGTGAACAACAATTAAAAGTAGGATTGTTACTTACAGAGAAATAGTTGATAGCAAACAGAGCTGCATCCTAATAATACAGGCCTGCTTTTCAATCTTTGAATGGGATCATCCTCCTCAAGTGATTTTTTTTCATTACTAAATGTGTCAGCTAAAGAAGTTACATTTTTATCCTTCATGACATTAGAAGGAGTGAAGAACTAATCTAAGAATTGTTTACACATGTTCTTAGAGTAAATATTTTATTTTCACTGAAGAGTGAAATTCTAATATACAACATGCACTGTGAAAGATAAAATATTGTTCCTGCTTATGATACTGGGTGTGTTTTTTCCATGCTGCATCTTCAACAATGGGGTTTTCTCTTGTACTACATAGTTATTGCTACAGCATACCTTTCATGAAGTCTGGTTACAACTTCACCTGGCTGTTTGGGTTTTTGAGCCTTTTGAGTGGAGATTCTCTTCTGTGAATAAGCTGGAGTTGTTGAAGCCATGTTTAAAACAAAAAAAAAGGTAATTTTCTGTGTATTTTAGCTTTTTTTTTGTCTTTAGCATAAATTAAAGCTCAAGTAACTATCACTGCTGAATAAAACTTGAATGTGTTTAAAGTTTTTTGTAAATGAGGACAGATAAACCTTTTTGTGTTTGGTCTTGAGTTTAGTTGACAAATAGAATGCAGATTTATATTCAATTTCATGCAGTGAAAGACTGCAGTGGGGAAAGTATAGAACAATCAGTGTCATAATCCTAGTAATGAATGCTACTTTGATTTGTAGTTTCACAGACTTGCTAGGGACAAATAGCTAATTTATATTTTCTTCTTGATGAAATTTTATATTTTTCTTTAAGCAAATATTTCTTATGCTAGAGAGTCTAAGTGACTTTAAAAGGTACATGTTGAGATGATCAGTATTTAATTTTTTTTAATTAGGCTCTCCTTGACTTTGCTGCATGTCACACAATATGAGGATAGAGCTGGAATTTTCTTTAGTACTTGTTTATACTACATTAGGTAATGGCTGACACTATAAAAGTTGGCACAGTATTGCCTAATTTTCATATCCTTTCATGTGGCTCTGCAAAATGAGATATTCCTGTTGTAAATGAAATATGAAAGGGATTCCACTCATAAACAATCAGGGAAGGTTAAATCTGTCATGCATGGAGATGAAACTTGACCAGGTGTGTAAAAGTTGGATTTACAGTGCTAATGACTGCTTATGCTAAATTAAATGTGGCCTGGTATGTGCAGTGTGGCTTTCTGCCCCTAAAAAGCTGGTCTGTGTTTGTTAATTCCACATCATACTTACAGGATGACCCAGAGCTTCTTTTTCTACATAGGGCACAAGACTGAACAGACTCTTTGTAATTCCTGAGTTTTACTTGATCTCTGCTTCCCCTGGGGCCTCTGCTTTTAAGTCCTGGAAACAGAGATGTTTGGTTAGAAAAACAAAACTATAAGCAATGTTTCCTTGTAGATGTTCACATTTTTGCAATCACTGTACCTTGTCTCTCTCCACATAATCTCGTATTTAATGATTTGTAACTCAGAGTGTCACAGTTGACAAGGTCCTTGCTTTGTGAATCATTATAAGAATCACAGGCTGAGAAGTCTTCTGAATCACTGCCTAAAATTCAAGAAATAAGTTAAAGGAGCCTGAAATATGAGAAGCTTTGCCTAATGTACTCAGGTAATTATTTGGCTTTCAGCACTGTAATTTCAGAGCCTTTTGCTGCCGTTAATGCTACTGCAATTTGAGGAAGTACTTTTCACCCCCAGGAGAGTGGGGACCGAATTCAAGATTAGCTTTCAGCCCTGTCTGCCAGCTTTGAATGTCATTTTCTGGTGGTGCTTATTTTCAGACCAAGAATTGTTGTTGTTGTTGTGTGGTTTTTTTTGGGTTTTTTTTTGTTTTTTTTAGATGAAGTTCTCCACGTCTCTGTCCATAGGGTTATGAGAACAGTGCAGCATAATAGGAATGGGATGAGAATTTGAGCAGCTCTAGTATGGCACTGCTTTAACTATTGCACCAACCAGTACAAACAATAATCCCAGTGTATTATATTAACTTAAAAGGATATCACAAAAAAGTCAAGGACAACTGATAGACAAAAAGTAGGAAAAGCTGTCTATTCAGACTTAAAACTGAATGTAGGACAGCTCATGCTATTCTGCTTTAGTTGCTGATTACTAAAAGCTTCAGAATGTTCTGCAGTGGAAAGGTAAAATTGTTTTTAAGCAGAATAACGAAGTTGAATCTAAAAACTGAAAGTGGAAGTACTGATATGAAGTGTCTCAGTTGTCAAACTTGGAATCATCTTCTAGAACATGAAATAAATGCAGATTAGAAGAAAAAGCAAAAATCAAAGTATTGTTTGCATGTCACTGTCATGCTCTTGAAAATGTTAGCAGTGGCAATATTTGGAAACTTATCTAGAAAGCTGAATTAGATGTATAAAGTCATTCAGGTTGGACAGGAATTCTGGAGGTCATCTGATTCTGTCCCCTCTCAAAGCAGACCCAACTTCAATAAAGTTGCTTAGAACCCTGTCCAATTGAGTTCTGAATATCTCTGAGAATGGATATGCCACAGCCTCCCTAGAGCAAACTGTTTCAATATTTGACCAAGTGAAGAAATCTTTCATTCAAATCTAACCGAAAATTGCATTGCAACCTGTCTGTTGCCTCTTGGTCTGTCACTGAGAGTCCCACTTTATTCTTAGTGTTTTGTGCTCTGCTAAGCAGTAACATCTGTTAAAACTACAATTTTCATGTTGAGACATAAAAGGAATGTATTTCTTCACAGGATTCCCTAGCAGGTTTAAGCACAGTCCTGACCTTTGTATGCCCTCATGACTTACTCAGGATGGTATCTGATAAATCAGTTGGTTTTCTCTGCGTGAAGAGTGGAGATGTTCCAGTTTTTCCTTCTCGGATGTTTGCATTTCTTTGATCATGAAAACAGAATATTTTAATTGTATCTTAATATTTCTATGATGAGACTTATAAACATCTTATACTAATGATTAATTACTTCTTAATTGAGAAGAAATCAGGTCAATTCACAGAAAGAACTTTACTCGTATCAGTTATCTAAAAAGGTGGTAAGCAGAAGTTTAAATTAATAATTAATCAGTTGAAAAATAATGAACCCATTAGTTAAAGGACACATTCTGAGAAAAGCACCTTGACTTCCCACAACTGTTAAAAATGCTTAAAAGTAGAGATCTTCATAATCCTGTATTGTAATAGTAAAGTAGTATGAAATCTTAGATACATCCGTCTGTTACCACTGGTAGTGTTTTGATACAACATACATTAAATATGATTTGCTGTCTTAGTAACTTTGAGCTATTATTAAGGCTTTAATTTAATGCCATTAGATAATTAGAGGAATATTTGAGATGTACCTTCTGAGATAAAAAGAACAAGGTTCCTTGTTTGAGTTATTTGATGTGTATTTTTAACTTTGGGTGTACAGGATCACCATGTTTATTTGGAAAATTTTCTGCCTGTTCATGAACATAATGATCAGAAGATTGAACTAATATTCTTTCAATGACAGAGAAAAAAGCGGAAGCTAGGTGAGTTTTGCTAGGCAACTATTAACATATAGCCTGTAAAATAATCTGACAGAATTAGGTTAACATGACTGTGTTCTATGCTGCATGCATTCTTTTCCCAGAAGCTCTGCTTCTCTGATGGAACTTAGTTCAGTTCTCTTTTTTCACCTTAGATCGGTTAAGGGGAGACCATTTATTTTATTTTTCTAATCTCATTGAGATGTTGAACGTCTATAAAATGCTTCCCAGAAGAGTGTGATGGTATTTAGAGTTCTCACAAGGTTTTGATTGTTAATTATGTATGGATCTGCATCCCTCCCTTTTCTTGTTTAATTAAAAATACCACGCAAATATTGGTAAATTATCTTTTACTGGCACTGTACTCTGACTAGTTATTCACATCCTGAATTTGTGTGGCAGTCATGAATTTTGTACAGAAGTATGATTTAACTCCTGGGTGAAATTGATGGTGGTGGTTTTGCTTCAGGAAATACTTTCAGACTGAGAACCAGGCTAGGAGGAATTCTTGTATATGTAGTTATAGAATTCTGTAGAATTTTTGTTCTGGAAATATTCATGTAGTTTTACAGAGATTTCAGTCATCCTAATTTTGTTATTCAGCAATTAATTTTATGTATGTTTTTATAAGAACTTCAACAACTGTTTCCAAGTTTTCACTTACATGTGCAGACAAAGGTGGCACTTTTTGCCTTCTAAAGAAAGTTGATCTGTTGGTGCGATTATCTGACTTCTTTCTCCCTCATGCTTCTTGTGAAAAAATGGAGTTTCAGTACCTGTTCTTTGTGGAAGATCAGCAGTGCTTGAAACGGCCGAGCTCTGTGCAAAGTAACAAAGCACAGACACAGGCATAGGTGGGCTTTGCATTGCAAGGAATGACTCCTACCCAACAGCCTCTCCTCAGGCTCTCTTACCGTTTTTCTCTGAAGCCCAGGTTACCTAAAACATTGATTATGAAAGCATTTCTTGAGACTTACCTGTAGATTTGTAGAAGGCAGTAAGATTTTTTTTTTTTTTTGGGTGGGGGTGTGTATGTGTATTTATGATCTGGGAGAAAATATTACTATTCTTAGGAGTAAACTCAGTTTTCTCTAGCACAATACTGTTTGGTCTTCTAATAATTCTGCAGCTTAAGATCTTGGACAAAGTCATCTTGGACAAAGTAATTTTTCCTCCCACTAAATGATAGTGATTAATTCCCCAGAACAGCTTTGCAGAAGTTACATTAGCTACTCATATCTTCTTACTGTGAAATAAATAATTTGGAAACTGGAACTAAGAACATTCAGTATAGTTGTGTTTTTATACTTAGGTTTCTGTTACAGTTAATTACATATTATGAAGTTAATATTTCATTAAAGATATTTTCTTTTGAAATAATGTGCTATCTAAAAGCATCATGCTCTTACTAGAGGAGAACATACAATCACACAACTGCACTTAGGTTCTCAAGAATAATTGTAGAATAAAACAAGAATAATTGTAGAATATTGTCTCAATAAAACAGAATCATTGTAGTCTTTAATGAAAGTCAGTTACCTCACAGAAAGACTGGGCAGATTCACAGGAAATCAGTAACGATGACGGGCTGCCTTTGCTGCCATCCATTTGTTCTTGAATGTCTTCAAGCAGCATGCCAAGTCTGAATATTCCTCCTTCCACCCTTCTAAATCCAATCACAACTCACAGTTACTTAAAACTCTCTAAAGTGATCTTTTATTTCTTACCACGATAACCGTAGTGGACATTGCAGGGCATTTCCCATAAAATAAAAAAATAAAATGTGTGGAGTTGTCAGAGTCCTTTTAAGTATTTGAATTAATCAAATAGATATCCCAATTACAAGTAGGGTATATAAAGCCCACGGTGAATTTTGGCAAAGCAACTTATAGTTTACCACGTTAAGATAATACTTTCACTTCAGGAAAACTCTCATGGATAAATGAAGCAAAATCTGTTAAGACAGTCAAAGAAAATATATACTGATGTACTACTTAGCACTTCTTTTCTAACCTCTCAGGATCAAACTCTCCAAGGTTGATAGGCTTGTCCTTGCAGTTCTGCAGCTGTAAGTTGTGGTGCTCTTCTCTAGCTTTTAAATAATTTCTTTCCAAGGCATCAAGGTATCTTTTCAGTTGATTTAATGCCTTCATCAATAAGAAATAATTCAATACAGAATGTCATGAAAACTTAGCATAAGTAGCTATCACTGTATCTTGCTATGTAAGCCAGATGTTGTTTGCAGTGCTGTTGGTAAGAATTTTGGTAGTTCTCTGAATTGAAACAGGACTGCATATTGTAATACTCTGTGCTGCTCTATTATGTCCAAGTAAAATAATAAAAATTATTTCTGAATTGATGCCCTACATGTCAAAATTCCTAACTTAGATGGCAACTTCAGGCCTTTTATTAATAATTTTAAGTTGGAATCCTTAAAAGATTTAAGGATTTATCCACCTGAACACCTTAATTTTTGCTTCCTAATCTCATACCTTCAGTCTGAATTAAGGAAAGTAAAGATCCATTTCAGGTAGACAAGAATTTTACCAGAAAATTTGAAATCTACAGCCATTTCAAGTGCATTTCAGATAGCTCAAAGTACATAAATTAATTTACCAGATATTTGTCTTGTAAAAAGAGTGTTTCCTGGATCATATGCTTAGAGAAGTCTTCCACCTTCAAGAGAAAATATTAGACTTAAATATTATATTAAACAAATTTTCTAAGAGAGTATGGAATTTGAGCATCAGTGCAAAGTCTATATTGAAACAGAGCTCTTACTTTCTTAGTCAGTTGCTCTGTCTGATCCTTTAGTATTTGAGACATCTTTTCTCCTAGGGTTAGTTCTGGCAGTGAATCAGAAGGATTTAGACACTGTGCGTTTACTGTCCCAGCTGTTGGTAGTGCTGATACTGCCGTTCCAGGCTGCAGTCCTATGGAATACAAGGTAAGATTGATCAATTGCAATTTCGGCCCAAAAATGTAATCAAATCACATTAATTATTCATTTGCATAGCTACTGTAATTTTATTTACTTGCTTTAAGCAAACCATGTGTAGGTTGTACAGGGACAGGAGCACGTAATGTGATGACATCAGGTGGTGTCCCCGTGTGTCCTGAGGAAATGGCAATGCTGGCATTTGCAAAGTCTGACTGAGGAAGTATCTGTTAAAATGAGAACCTTCATTTTAGACACAATGTATAGAACACTTATGGACGTGGACAAAAAACTTTAACTCAAAATACAAAATATTAATTAAATGCTTATTATAACAGTACCATTTAATTTTCTGAGTTGACAGTTAGATGTGTAAACTGTCTTGTATAAATACTTAAAATAGTTCTGCTCTGTGTTGTGAAAATATAGAGGATTTATATAAATGGGAACTATAATAAGAAGGTGACACAATAATTTTAGGGGATAGTCATTGTCCTAGAGGTAAAGAAAATGACTGAAAAAATGTATTTTGAGAGATTTACCTTAGGATTAAATCTCAGGTGGTCAATATGATTCTGGATGTCAGCATGCTGTGTCAGCATCTCATTTGCAGCCAGGAAATAATAGGGAAAACTATTAAAACTTGTTGTATCTCAAGCAATTTATCAAGATGTAAATCTAGGAATGAAATTAAAAATCTGTAAAGCTCAGTGGGTGAGCTCCATGTCAGGGCATGAAACTGAGCAGTGGTTATCTAATTACTAACAAGCTTTAAAATAAATTCACAACAGTAAGAGAAATATTGTCAAAAAATCCTCTAGAAAGAATTGACTTGTCAATAAATACCGGTCTCAGTAGTTGAAGAGTGTTAGATGTGAAAAAAGGCAAAGATGTCTTAACATGGACACGGTAAAAAAATAGAACATTGTTCTTAAAAATGTATTTGAAGTATTTTTTGTGAATTTAAACATGTAAATATAACATTAGAAATAACACTTTATAGTGGATTTACTAATGATTTGATAGGATGCTTTATCATCACAAACAATGCTCTAGGGTTAAATAGTGGAGTATTAAATAATACTCAGCCTTTAAATAATTGGTAATGACAGTTCTGTATAAAGTCAGTCCCACAGAATTTTATTTGTGAAAGTAGTTTTTGAGTTAAATGATGTACTCACTGATACCTACAGAGTGCCTATAGAGCTAGTCATGTTAGATTTTATGGGATACGAGTATCTTCTTACAATAAACCACTCTTATTCAATATGAAGAATTTCTTCAAGCATCCTAATTACCTGTAGCTGTCGCAGCAGCTCTGAAATACTCCTTTCTTCTTGATTCTCTACTTCAGCAGAATTGAAGTAATTCTTATCTTCCAAAATGTTGTTCACAGTTACTGATTTACTTAGCAAACTAGGAAAGGGTTTTGCTCTCTCAGTTGAAGGAACTGAAGTAATATTGTCAGGTTTATTTGGTACTTCGGAAGCGACTTCAGAGAAGTTAGGAAGGCAGTAGTGAGCTTGTCCTTGGCTATATTTGAGCTCACAAGGTGAAACTGTTCTCTTCAACAGGGCTCTCTCATCTTTCATGTTTTGAAAGGTGTGTGTATCTCCAGTCTCATTAATCAATTCTGAATATTCTTGTCTGCACCCACACTGACCAGAAGAAAAAATAGGTTTCTTTGGAACAGATCTATTTTCATTTAACGAGTTTCTATTTTTGTCACGAGCCTTTACTTCTTCGTGCTTTTCTAAGGGATACTCCTCGGAGCTTGTTGCCCATTGTTCATTCACTAAAGGGCCTTTGATGTGTTCTGTAGGCTCAGGTTTGCTCCCAGTGTCATCGATACTTTCAGTAAAAGATACCTCTGGTATTGTCTCACATTCAATTAAGTGGCATGTGCTTAGTAATTCTCCCCCAGAAAAATGACGCAGGAGGACCTTGGACATCTTGGAGGTAGCTACATGTCCTTTGCTATCTGGTTTACTGGAACTACCAACAGGTAATTCCTTCTGAAAGGAAGCTTCGCTTCCAGGAATTTCAACTGGAACTCTAGTTGTTCCTCTGGTGCCTCTGTGATGACTGGAGAATTCTTCAGGCTGTAGAGGAGTTTCATAATCGGCTGCTGCTTTTATGTTTTTGTTCTCTTCAGAACAGGCTAATTTTAAAATACCAGAAATATCTTTTGTACAACTATAGGCATTCAAATTACCTGAATTATTGTTATATTTACAGCTTATTCCTACATCTCCATCATAAACTAAGTAGTCTTCTTCCTCTTTAGTTGCATCTGTGCTACAGCCTAATGTATCTGAAAATGAATTATTAATTTGGGCTTTCATCCAGTCTGACAGTTTGCACTTCTTTGTAGTCTCCATATCGAGTTTATGTACAATATCAATGCCATTGCTTGGCCGGTTGTGGACAGAGCTTTTATTGGATCAAAATCTGGAATGTATGGTTAATAGTTACTTTATACTCAAATATATATGACAATAATACCTAGTTATCTATATAATTAATATTTAATTACCTCTCTACTGTAGCTTTTTTAGAACAATCGTAGTGACATGGATGCTTCCCTATTTGCACTAGTGCAAGTCTGCTGGAGGACATAAGACACAAATGACAAAAGCATCGGGTACAGCAGCTGCTGCGAGCTACCTGTCCTTGCTCATTAATCCCGCCGTAGCGGTAAAGACCAAAAAACTTGGTAAAAGAACCACGAGTGCTAATAGAGTTCAACCTCAGCTTGAAAAAACCCAAACAAATCCCCCAATCCCTTTCCCCCCCTTTTCCCTCCCTTTCTCTCATCACTCTAAAGCGTTTCTTTAGCTTACGCTCTAGACAAACTTCTTTCCCAATTTACTTCTCGTCCCCGTGTATCAGATAAAATGCAATTGGTTAGCAGCTCAGCATCATAAACCGGATTGTTTCACCTTATCTGCAGTCGCTCGAGGCGGCAGAGGCGAACTTGCAGCCTCGCTTTCCTATGGGCACCAGCGCGGCCGTGCCATTCCTGTTCGGGGGCACGGCGTGACTGCGCTGCAGGGGCCGGTGCCCGGTGCCGGGCGCTGCCTCGGAGCCCGCCCCGAGCGCGGTGCCCGCTGCGGCCGCGCTCCTCCCGCGCCGCGCTCCGCCC
>VWZV01013172.1:3113658-3155002 GCA_013397155.1 Irena cyanogastra | reverse complement strand
GGGGCCGGGCGCGCGCGGCGGCGATTGGCGGGTTCGAGGAGTGGCTGCGCGTGGGCGGGCGGGGCTCGCCGCCCCTCACAGCCCCGCTCGGCCCCACCAGCCCGGCTCGCACAGCGCCGGCCCCTTGGAGACCTCCTGGCCCTCGGAGCCCCGCCGGCCCCTCGGAGCCCCGCCGGCCCCTCGGAGCCCCGCCAGCTCGGTACACAGGTGAGCGGTACGGCGAGGAGAGCTGGGTGCCAGAACGGGAGCTCCGAACGCGGCCCCGGCAGTTGCTGCGGCCCCGAGCGGGCGGTGTATCGGGGGATAAAGTGGCGGTGCGGCCCGCTCCGGGTAGTGCTGTGCCAGTGCCGGCAGTCGCCGACCAGTGCTGCCGTGTGCCGGCAGCCGTCGGGCGCCCTCGGCGAACAAAGGCAGGAGGTGCCCTGCCCGGCGCGGGTGGGCTGTGTGCCGCGATCGCCCTGGAGGCTCTGAAGGGAGCCGGTACCAGCAGGGCTGTGCATCGGGCGGCTGTGGGCACTTGTGTTGTGCTAACGAGATGGATAAATAAAAGCGTAAGGGCGGGAGTGAAACAGGCTGGTAATAGAACCGGAACCAAAGAATCTGCAAGCATAACGCGAGGAACGAGGTGTACCGGGAACAAGCTCTAAACTCTTGTTCGAGAGTTTGAGTTAGACATTGTGTTGTGGCATGTCTAAACTCGGATTATACCAAACCTAGTCTCATTTATCTACTAGGCTGTAGGTTTTGCTAGTGTAGTTCCTACCCTTGAATTGCTTTTTCACTTTTTCAATGGAAGAGCATAGTAAGTCAGAAATTGCTCTCTATCTCTTTGTTGACCTGATTGCCAAGACACAAATTTTACCCCATCCTGAAGCTGTGGCTTTTCTTCTGCTTGAGAAGCTTTTTCAGCCTAATGTGCTGTTCCTGTTAGCTTCTTGCCAGTGACTGCAGGGCTCATGTATCCTGGGTTGCCATGGAGAGCTGTGCAACCATCTCAGGATTTGGAAGAACGTGCTGAGTCTTGCATCTCAAAAAGATCAAGAGGGTTTCTAGTTTCTAGTCCCTGCTTAGATTTTGTCTGGAAACTTTATACCTCTTTTTTAAGTGATAATTCTATTAGACCTGAAAATGCTAGCAAAAAGATCTCCTCATAATACAGTCCTTCTGAATTTGTTGCTTATATACGTTTATAGTGTGTTAAAACTAATTTGTAGGCCTGTCCAAATGTTCCTTTTTACTAGTTTAATTAATTGTTAGCAAGTCTTCTGGACTGTGCATCCCTAAGTCCTCTTAGGTAGGAAGGACTTTGTACTTCCAGTTACTTCCGTATAAAGCTGGGACAGAACTTACCTGAAACCTAAGACAGCTTCACTGGACTAGAAGAAACTTGTGTGAGTCTTATCAGTTGCTTTATTTAGCATGCTGTTGTTTAAATGCTCTTGTAACTCTTTCAAGCATCTTAAAACTACTTATGATTATACATTGCAGCTGCTCTTGCTGCAGAATTACTTCACGAAGTGATGGTTCGAAGGTCAGAGTAAGTTTTGAAAAGCTTTTTTTAAAAAAGAAACGCCCTTTGTCCATAGTTTTAACTACTGAACATAAGGGGATTTTTTTAGAGTTTATAGTTTCTTAGTTTCTCTGCTTTTTCCACTTTTTAAATTTAGTAGCGAACATATTTCTACTTTTTGCCCTCGAGGTTTATTGTAGTCTTTGTGTGGTCAGTTTCACTTTGCACAACTTAGTCCTGCCCAGATCTGTAGCTATAGTCCTGGTTTCAGTAGCTTGTAAGGGTAACATCTTAATGAAATTTGGTTTTGTCTGAAGAGTGAGTGATCATCTTAAGACTTTCTGAGAGATCAACCTGTTATTTTTACCACTGCTCCTGCAAATAAAAGCAGAGAGAGATACCAGAGAGATACTAAACTTTTCTTTAGCTATTTAGTAGCAAGTCAGCTATAGAAGCAATAATATTCAAAAAGGAAAAAAAATATTTTTTGGAAGACCACGATATTAGGAATGAAAAATACAGGAAAAGCAGAAGTGGAGGGACTGGCAAGAGATGGTCTGAAACACATACGGTGTTGAACAGATGATTAATGTCAAGTTGCCTCTTGGGACTCAAATTTGGCAGTGTTTGAGGAATATGTTACTTGTTCATATAATAAAACTTCTTTGTATTATAAACCTTTTACTAATAGGAAGGAAAGCTTTCATTCAGCTGGGTTACAGGGAATATAAACCACATGTGATTCATAAAGAAGGCTCTCTAAATCTATTTTATTTCTTTGTTACTTCTGTTTGTTACACTATTTTTCCTCCCGTTGCCATGTTAGTATACTCTTAGGAATTCTGTTGCTTGCATGCAGCACTTTGGAGCCTGGACCTTATCTAGTGGTCATTGGTTTGTTAGAGAACAGACTCTGCTACTGTGACCAATTCTATCAGTGTAATAATGCCTGTGGATAAACTGGCAGTGGGGGCAAAATGGGCTGCAGTCCAGGAGTCATCACACTGATGGAAGAAACTGCATTGAGGGGTTTCTTAATAGATTTGCAGCTGCATCCCAAGTGTTGAAATGAATAGGCAAAGTAATTTGCAACTTGGCACCTCAACAAATACTGTTTTCCTTAAGTCTCCATAGGTGACATGCTATAAATACACTGCACCTGTCTGTAAAAAGCAAACAGTACGAAAAAACAACACATTGTCTTCTCACTGTTGTGAGTGTTCTCACTCACTGTTGTGAGTGTTCATCCTGCAGCACAACGTTTGCAGGGTATAGCCGTAGACTCATTAGAGAGGGTGTTAGTAGCTGCTGTTGGTACTTGGGAGCTGAGGGGCACAGGTGATGCACCAAGCAGTGCTGCTGACATTAACCTGTCATGGATCATTGCAGTTGTGTAACAGAGGTTCTACAAGAGCTGCATCTGCTCCCTGCAAGGTACAACCTTGCTCGAGTGGTAAGGATTTGTTATGCTGGATATCTGCTTTGGCTCTGAATGAGCACCAGGAATTTTGAAACAGGAGCTGTATTGTTTTCACTGAAATTGCTACTGTGTCTTACTGCCAGTGATTCTAAGGATTATTATTTTTAAAAATATAATTTATAGAATCTTAAGGTAACTTCTTCCATTTTTTGTAAGATGCTTGTATAATGTTTGTCTTCTTTCTTTTACATACCAGAATCTCTTTCTAAGAGATTTTATAGGCCAAGAAGGAGCTAAGCTAGGTGGAGCATTTTATTGGAGAGATTTGTGATCAACTTGCTGTATCAGCTTAAGTGCAAGTGGCCAGCCTTTTGTGCTGAACCCTTCCTGTGTGGGGTTCTTTCACATTGGATAACATGCTCCAGTTCCCAAACTGAAGGTAGTCGAGTGTCTGGTTGCCTGGGAGAGGCCTTGTATATGTTCATTTGCATGATGAGATTGTCCCAAAGGAGCAAGGTTCAAATTTACCTTCAGAACTTGGTAACAAAACTGTTACTGATTTATTGGGAATGATTTCAACTTACACTGTGAATAAAAGGATCACAAGTTACTGCTTTGTTGTGAACTGTCATTGCAGTTTGTTGTGGCATTTGTGCACTTAAAGTGCATGAATGCAGATCTCGTCCCCAGTTGTGTGATATGTTGGAAAGAAGGCAGCACAGTATTTGTTTTCAGTCTGTGCATGACAATTCGTAAATAAACTTGGATCTCATTCTGATAAAAAATAAGAAAAGAAAAAGGGATAAGGAATCCTAATAACTTGATGTATCAAATATGTGGAAAAATTCTGGCCTGTTTTGACTGTGATCTTATTCTGTGCTGTTCTTGTATCTGAAATCTTAATCTTGCTGCATGTGAAATCAGTGTTTGGTTGCCTGATTACTTTTATGATGGGGATATTAGTTACATTTTGCTGGCACTTCATGTTCTCCTTTCTTATTTTATCATACTGTGGGATTCCCCTAATTCAGGATTTAAATAGATGGCTTACATTAACTATCTGCAGGAGTGTCTGCATAATAAAAATACTCATGGTTTCTTGTGTTAACTACACTGGGTTCTTTAACCTGCACACTGGACAGTAATTATTTATATATACTCGGTAGCAAGCTGTTTGCTTATTACTGTTTAAATACTGGTTTTCTTGGAAAAAGAAGGGAAAAAGGAATAAGCAGGATATACAGAGTTTGAAAGGCTTGGCATGTTGCAGACCTTTAGCATTACTTAAAGCCCCAACCACTCCATTCAGCTAGGTACTCCACAAACAGAGGAAAAATCCTCCTCCTAATCTACAGAATAGGTGTAAAGCACATACAGGAAATGCCAGGGGGCAGGTGGAAATGCTCCTGCACAAAGGCTTGTGTTTGCTTTTAGCAGAGTGCTGTGTGAGCCAGGGCATCCTGCAGCCATGCCAGAGGTGGGAGTGCAGGGGCAACCAAGAGGAGTTAACATGCGCAGTGACGGACATGAACCTTCTCTCACCTGGGTTTGGAACCTACCACAAGCAGGATCTGTTGGGTTTAGGCAACCAGTGAAATAAAGAAAACCCCAAACAAAGATTTGTACAAATAGAGTGATAAATTAAATATCTCTACTGTTACCATGTCTGTCATAATGCAGGGCCACATTAGCAATTAGGTAATGCATGTTGGACTGTGCTCTGGAGCTGTGTTCCTCCATTTGTCAAATCCATTATTTCGTTTCCAGCTGTGGATGTGTTGAGAGCCTCACTTCATTGTGAGCAAAATTTGTGTCAGAAATGTTTGATGCCTGTCATTATTCTGGGGACTTTGTTAGTCTTTTTAAAATTAATTTCAAATATGGAGATGAGTGTCTTATTGCTAGGACGTTTTTAAAGGTTTTTAAAAAAATACAAATAGAGCTCCATAAGCTAGTATGATTTAGATCATGTAAAGTAGTTTTGAGGTTTTATGCAATATTTTCCTTACCTTGTTTCACACAGTTATTAATATTTTCAATAAAACTATTTTGTGTACCTACTTGGGACTCTTTGGGACTGTTCTGGGGTTACTTGTTCTCCTTTGTCACTAGAGGGTTTCTCTTCCTGTAGTCATAATTATGACTGAATTAGAGTAAATTGATGAGTAAATTAAAATAATTGGACAGAAACCCTTTTCTTGATTTGGGTTTATGTACAGTGCTAAAAAGAAATTAGGGAGAGGAATGAAGAAAAGAATCAGATTACTCAGGAGTTTGTGACAGACGATAGCATTTGTGTAACTACTCATTTAGCAATTGTTTTAATTTTTTGAGGAGAGTTGTCATGAGTATCTGGGCTTCTATTGCTGGTATTTTTCTGGTCTTTTCTAACCTTTTGTGATTCTGTTGTCCATCTGGAAAGACTGCTGGTTACTGAAGTCATTAAGTCTTGAACATTAAGTGGCTAAAAAGGGAGATGGAGTAATTTCAGAGATAATGGAGTCAAGTTTCCCTCCCTCACTCTAGTAATTATTTTCTTTTGATTCACAAAAGGCAGTTAGCTCTGCATCTGTCAGTTCTGGTTACAAAATGCCTGTCTAGCCTTATGCTCTCAGTTACAATTTGGTGTTTCTCTTTCTAGCAAGAAAATGATGGTTTCCTATATAAAAGATAGCTCTGTGCGTGTCGTTTGGGCAGAGGAGAGGAACCCTCATTTTCCATTTTCTATTGGAACGTTTTAAGTGAAATTCCAGGCTTGTGGAGCAGTGGGTTGATAGGATTACAAGTCAACATCACCTCTGGGCCAAAGCCAGTGCAATACCCAACCCTTCCAGCCATTTCAGGGCTGTCTGCAACATTCAGCAATGCGTCTTAGATTTGTGTGGGCCCATATTTATAAGTCAGCATGGTAAATATAGGTGGGGTGGAGGAGGAAGCATGTGAACCAAGAACATGAGATAGTGGTTTAATTTATTTGCAGTTTGTCTGATGAGCCTGATGGCATAGGATGTTTAGGTGGGGTCTTTGCCATGCTCTGTAGTGATACAGGCTCTGCAGCATGAGCTCTGTCACTCACACCTGGGAGGAGCAGCTCAGGAGCTGTTTATGAACTTCAGCTTTCCTCTTCTGTCCATTAATGTGTGATGTGAGCTGCCAAGTGGCTTGCATGCTGCTAAGCCAGTCCTATAAAATAATCCCTGTGGTTTATTCCGGGGTTTTCTGCTCAACAGAGAAATCTATCAGGAGACAAAGGCAGTATTTCAGAGCAGGTATTGCTATACATCATCATGATCCTGAATCATGGTCCTCAACTTCGCCTCATCAGTGAAGGTGGTTTCTGTGTGCACTCAGCTAATCAGCTGTTGAACAGCTGTCAAAAGTGGTGCATAGAGGAGTTTAAAATTAAGCTGCCAAGAATAACCACAGTGGTCTTAGTACAGTGGTCTTTGTTTCTTGTATTTGCAGGATCCACTCTCATGACTAGTCAGTTGTACTGTGCTCAAGGTTTGGAAAAATCAGCTTTTCCCCAGCATGGCACACATTTACTTAAAGGCTCATTCACAGGGGAATATGTATTACTGTAGAAATGCTAATGATGATGCTGTTTACTATGTTATTAGTAAATACAATATTACACTTGATGTGAAATTTTAAGGGGTTTTGGTGGCTTATTTTAGGCTTATTCATTAATTCAGGTAAATTTTTAAATTTGAGCAGTATTGAAGACTAAAATAGAGAATGCTTTACTTCTGAGTGTTCTTGTGCTATTTGTGTTTATATGCTCTTTTATATTTTGAAGGTCTGAAGCCAAGCTGATCTCTGTATTTCAGTAATTGTACTGTTGGTATATTTTTATTCTTGTGTAGCCTGGTTCTTCCTTCACAGGGTATGCAAAGCTCTGTTTTGTTTCTAGATGATCCAGTTCAAGCTTCCTTTCCTTTTTTTTTTCTTTCTCCTACCCATTCTGTAGCATCTTTCTGAAGGGAAATTCAAACTTAGTTCACCACGGGGAAATTTGTCTTAATCCTGAAACAAGAAATCTCTGTCACTAGTTTTTCTCAGGAAATGCAACTTGTGCAGTAGATCTGCCTTTATCTGTACTTTCCTCAAGTAGCTTTTGAATCTCTCTGTCGGTGATGACTTCATTTGGCAGATGCTCCTTTCCCACAGATTTGTGAGGAATAGCAGATGGGGAGAGAAGGCATGACTCGATCATCTCCTTTAGGGAAAGGCAGAAGGAGCGGAACTGTTTGATATCCCACCAGCCCCCAAGTGGCCGGTCAGGGTCTGTCAGCTGTCCGGCCATGTGACTGCACCAGCAAAGCAATACTTTTGATCATCTGACAAACTCCAAAAAAGAAGGTGTGGATTGAGGAAAGGAGAAAGTGAAGCTGCTTGAAATGTACCGTTTTGAGGTGATGAAGGAGAATAAAACCATCTTCTCCAACTGTATTGTGATTATTAGTTCTGTGTACAGCAAATAAATTGCAGCATTGGCTTTCTGTTGCTTGCTGATGAATTTTCACCTGTGCAGAAATATGGTTTTCTGTCAAAATGAAATGAAAAAAATCTATTGTAGACATTCAGTATAACTAAGAATTTCAAACTGATTAAACTCATTGTCAACCATTGAGATAAAATTTATAGTATGTAATAAAATCATTGCTGAAATGGAAAATGCCTTTAAAGGTGAAACGCCTGTCTGGAAGCTGTGATAACTAGAACTACTAGCCTGCATACAGGCTTTGGGGAAAGAAATAGCAACTATTATTTTATCACTGTCAGGAACTTGAAACATACTGATTAGAATTAAAGATGGGGGGCCTTGGTTTCTTTTGTAATTTTTCTTGAGAGAGAGTGAGCCTTATTCCAGTCTTAGCATTTGTATCACTGATTCAGTGCAGGGATGTTAATGGAAGGTTGAGATGTACTTTCATCATGCAAACCCCATCTATATTCATATAGCTTCTGTATAAATCTGTGATTTAATAGAAAAAAAATGAAAAGTGGACTTTCTGACTGCAATAAGCAGGTTTTTTTAGATGGAGAATTGAATTGAGGCAAATTTTCCTTTTTGTTGATGGATTAATTGAATATCCTTTAGCTGTTTATAGCCAGGGTGAGTAATCCCTAACTATGGCTCACCATTTTCTACTAATAAAGAATTGATACAGTGCATGTTTTGTCTGTTGTGGGCAATGAAGTGGCTGCCACATTTGACTGCCTAACCTCTGCCTCTGTTCATTTGATTTGAGGATGGTGAGGCTGGTGTTCCTTTCTGTTTCAGTATCAAACAACTGTGTAATCGGGAACACCAGTTTAATTTTCCCCTTCTGAAGGAGACCCAGTCTTTTCTCTGTGGGCTTTTTGCTACTACTTTGAAGTAACAGAAACCTTTAGGACTTCCTGTATTTAGTAAAATTGTGCATTTTAAGGTTGTGCATACAACTTTGACTTCCACCCCCTGCATTTTGCATTCCCCACTCTAATTAATGTGATTTAGGTTTGGTTACTGATTACACGTTGGCATGGCTGAAGGCGTAATTGACATCCTAATGACTTACGCGTGACGAAGCCAGGTAGGAAGAGCAGACCCAGTAATTTTGGTTGGATCTTTGATGATGATGTGTTGGCCAATGTGGGTGTGTCTGTATCACCCTCCCAAGACTAGGAATGTGCTGTATGGCCAGTAAGGAGGGAAAAAAAGCAGGAGTAGTGGTTCCAGGTCTCGGGAGATGGTGGCATCATTCGAATGATGAGGACAGATGCGTAGCTCAAATACAGTGCAGCTGTAAACACCTGATGTTAAATGTACTGCCAAAAATTACTGATATTTAAATAAACACACATGTTCTGATGTACCTTTGCGTATAACTGTTTTTTTAAAATTAAAGTTGGCTTTTTATTTTTAAAAAAAGCTTTTAAAATGATTCAGTTAATTACCAGTATAAATATACAAAAAAGTTACCACAGTCATCATTTTGTGATCTGTGGAGGTTGCTGCATTTTACTTTGTGATGTGTTTCTCTTTGGAAGAGAACTTCCAAATCCCTTGGGTTTGCTGAGCAGCAGGAGTGCAGGAGAGTTGCTGTAGACTGGGTGGCTTAGGGCCATCAGCCTGTATGAGTTACCTGAGCTGAGACTGGCCAGACTTCTGCACAGTGAATACCTGGAACACAGCCTGCCCAGTGTGTGGGTTGCAGTGCTCTTGTAACCTGTGGGTGTCACGCTTCATAATTGCAAAAATACACCCACACCCACTTGTTGATGCCAAATAATTCTAGTGATGAGCACGGAAGGGCAAAATACTTGTTTAATTGGAAGAATGTGGATAGTCTGTTTGAGGGCTGCTGTCAAGGTAGAGTAGGATGGGAAGCATGAATCTTCACAGCTGGGACTTGATAAAATTAATGAGAGGAAAAGGCATGGGCTATATCGACAATTAAATATACAGGTTTACATATTCTTTTGATGACAGCTTTGAGTCTGAGCTCTGTTCCTGTCTTTTTGACACCTCTGCAGCCTCTTGATGAAATATGCATTTGTGAATTACACAACTCTATGTTTACTTGTAAAGGAAGGTAATATTAGTACTGAGGCATAAATATGTCACTGTCTCTACTAAAAGTATGTTTAAAAGTGGGTAAGCTTTTGACTACAGGGTTTCTTTTCTGTTAATTTTTCCCAGCCAGCCCAAACCTGTCCAATATTTACATGCTGGCTTCTGCAATCCCGTTGAAGCAGAGTTTGGAGCTCACATTGCAGTGCTGCAGTATTTTTAAATAGGAAGACAGTGTTAAGACCACTTGCCCTCCAAACTCTCATAGTCCCCATTTTTCTTTTGGGAGCAGGGAGGAGAAAAGCGAATATAGGGCTTAAAACTTTGCTGGCTGCTGTGCTTGGAGTATTCCAGGTGGGACAGTCTCCAGAGTGGATGATCTCCAGATGGGATTGTGTCCACCAGTTCTGACTGCTGTGGGCTTTCAGCTGGTGATCAGGGTTTCAGCGGCAGTGTTTACATGTAAAGCACTTTGTGATCTGTTCTATGTTATGCCTTTCATTCTGTAGTTTTCATCCTTTAAGGTTTTTGCCTCGAACTTCCTGAGGCCAGAAAATACTAACAAAGGGAAATTCTTCAAAGTCTCTAAGAGAAGAGAGTGTTGGTTTTTGTTAAACCTCTTTGGCTTTCTCACTTGCCTACAGGAATTGCCACGTCTGTGTAGAAGGCTTTGGCTCTGCCTTTCAGTTCTTGAATGACGTTTCCTGCTTCGTAGGAGCAGTGTTATGCTTTTACATCAGCTGCAAATGCTGATGAGTTATTAACTATGAGACTTGAAGCCAAGCATCTTGTGTTCCCTTTGCAGAACTGCGGCTGAACGGAGCTTAAAGGGCCACAGATGAAAGAAAGAACATGAACATTTCTGAAGGTGTGAGATGTGTCTGGCAGTGACCTCCTTACCTCAGTAATAAAGAAGAGTTTTTCTACAGGAGTTAGGATATCTTTACTCCCGCTTCTTAATATACTAACTGGAATGGTGCTCTGACAACAATTCTCCATAATAAAGCACTTACCCTGCTACAGAACAGTATTTCTTTCTCTGCTGATAATGTAACTCAATGGCGGAAAATAATGTTTTGCTAAGCATGCGTGAAGATCGTTCCTTTCACGTGCGATACAGGTAAGACTCTGGTGATTTTGCTGTAAATGAATAAGTGCTGTTTATAATAGAAAGCTAAACAAGTTGCAACAAATAGCTTGCTTGATATCTCTGCTAGTAGTGTTACTGAAATTTAAAATTAAACCCATTTTTTTCTTGATTTTTGAACAATGAAAATTCACTTTTGCTATATAGCAGATTATATTACTATGATTACATTATTGTATAGTACTGGAACTTGCATGGTAGCATAATAGTACATTATTGCCTGTATTTCTTTGTATTTGGGATAGAATGATAAGAAGTATGGTGCCTGCAGGATAGTAGCTGCTCCCTCTTTTAGCTGTTGGGCTGCCTATGCAAATTGCTGAGTTTTGTCTGCTAAAGTTCTCTGTATTTGGCCCATTATTGTTTTGATGAACGACAAGGTATTTTCCTTGCTCAAAATAAAGTGGTTTGATTGGTAGATAAAAACTGCCTTGCACTCAGAGGCAAGTGAAGAGGATATGAGGTTTCCCTTCTGAGAGCTTTTATCATTTTTCTTCTGAATCCCCTTTACAGACATGGGACAACGTGTTAACATTTCAGACTCGCTCCAATGGAGCTGAACTACAGGAGCATTGCGTAGTGCATGGTGTTTGGAAGAGTAAATTTTGCAGTTCATTCAATAGGAAGGGACACTGGAAGACTGAAATAATTGTTTAAAAAGAAATAAAAAATGTGGTTCTTTTGTGCTCCCCCCACCCCTACCCTGGTCATCCTTTCTTTGGAGGCCTTTTCCTCACTAGCTAACAGCAATGAGGCTGTTAACCTGTATTTCTAAGACAGCACATGCTATGGCTTAAAATTAATCCTTTCAACCTTCTGACAATGTTAGATTGCGGTTAGAGTGGTCTTCTCTTCATTTCATAGAAGAGAAGTCTTTCATTTCATTTTATACAAGTTCAGTGTCCTGGTTAGCAGTGCAGCCAGCTGGAGAAGCTGTTTCATGGTCAGTAAGGAGAAGAATCAGCAAATAAGCTGTAATTTACTGTTTTCTCTCTTTATTTGGCTAAAATCTTTATCCTGTGGCTTTGAGCCTAAGTGTGTAAGCATGATAACTCTGTGCTGAGTGTTTCCTGAAGGGACCCACTTCCCAGCATTCCCCTACCACGTTTCCCCACGCTGGTGCTGTTGCTCTCGGTCCTCCCGAGACAACTGCAGAACATCCTTATTGAAGAGTAAATAGAACATCTATTTACTCTTCAATAAAAGAAGGAGCTGTTCAGGGTACTATTATAGAAGTAAATGGATGAAAAATGTGTCATGGCCAATTGACTGGTTTAAACTGACAAGCTAAAAAAAACTGTAAAAAATTTGGCAAGCACAGTCAGGGCACAATGTCTTACTGCTTTATGCTGTATTTCAGTACAGGTTTGATTGAGATCAATTAAAAATATCAACAATAACAATACTTATGACCTTATTAAACTTTTCTGCAAGAACTATAATTTGATTCACATTTAAAAAACATGATGGCAAAATACTTTTAATTTAAAAACATATTAAACTTTCCTAAGACTTTGAGACACTGTGGATTAATTCAGTATATTGACCTGGAATTTTATGATGATATTGATACATATAATGTGGAATATTTTATTTTGTTGGAGTTTAAAATTTAGTGCAGGAAATAAAAGGTCATAAATTACTGGGGAGGGAGTTACCAGTTTTAAGAAAAAAATTACCTGCAGGTATTATCCCAGGCTTGTTTGGCTATGACTGCTCTTTCCTTCCTTCTGGAATTCTATTAGAACTAATTTTAAAGAAGGTGGAGGCCACTCCTAAGGAAAAGCTTTACTATGGGTCTGTTTCTGACTGTGCAAGTGTTTCTTTCTCCCCACAGTAGTTCATCGGTATCACTTTCGCAGTTATAAAAATGCTTATGCTGGTGGAAGGAGATTATTTTTTTTGTTGTTGTTGCTTAGTGACTGAAAATAAAATGCTAATGTTACTTGATTTGTATGAATAAGTGATCTGTAGGGTGAATATTTGCAGAACTTGCTTCTTTTGGCCTACCAAATTCATACTTGTAACTGCTTTTATCTTGGCTGGAGAAAAGAAGACAGAATGCAGGTATGTGGTTTCTTTGTGTGTGAGTTGTTTGTTTCTAGCTTACCATCAAACAGAGTTTGAGGGAAGCAGTGCAGCGGTGGAGCTGTGGTGGAGCTGTTTGCAGTGGTCACTGTGGAGGCTTCTGCTCACGTGGAGCTGCCAGGAATAAGGGCAGGAGTCAGGAATGGTATGTCAGCTTTATTACAGGATGCTGTGGCATTAGTGACACTGTGCATCTGAACTAAAGAGATGCCATGGGGGTGTTTTGTCTCTAGGTGTGTTATTTGTACCAGCAGGTTTCATGGCAAATTGATAACAGCTGTGTTCCCCTTCTTAGTGGGAATTGAACTGAGTAAAACTGAATTGTGTTTAGAGATTGTAGTAATCAGTGAGTCTTACTGCCTTCTTCCAACTGTCCTTATTGTAAGATGAGAACAGCTGAAAGGAGGGAGACAAAAACAAGGAGGCAATATGCTTAGGGTTTATATTTATAGAAATAATAAAGGTTTAAAATAGAATGTGAAAAAGGTTAGAGAAGAACAAGGCGGGGGCAGGGAAAGAAGAAAAGAAAAAACCTGCTGAGCCAGGCAAGAGGAAAAGCTTTGAGGGCCAGATAAGGATGAGGTAGTTTTACAAATGAGAAATTATTCAGGAGATGCCAGGCAGCTATAGACAGCATAACAAAATGAAGCCCTGTGTGAGCATTTCCAAGTAATATCTGAGAGAACGTTATCCTGTTCAGCAGGAACAGAACTGCATTAGAAGTGCACAGATGAATGGGGCTTGTTCTCTTCTCCTCTCTGCAGATTCAATGTATCTCTTGTTTGGCCACTGGGTGTTGAGTAAATAATTCAATTCAGCCCAGGGAACAGAGAAAGTAATGTCATATTCTCCTTGTAACTATTTAATGACTTCCTAAAACATTGATAACCTGGCCCTGTCTAGTCTGCCGAAGTGCTATTTAACCACAAGTAGTGACAGGTGGAGAGCACCTACGTAAATCCTAAAAAAACCCACCAAAACAAAAAGTGTTAATTTGCCTAACAGTCCTTTAAATTGCAGAGAGGAGGAAAAAACAAATACAAACCAAAACCAAAACTCTTCTGAATCCAGTTTTGGCAGTTGATGGAAAAGCCTAGGAAACTTCTAATAACTGGGTGATTTCATAGCTCTTATATAACCTGAATAAAATATTGAGTGAAGGCAACTGTGGAAATAAATATTTAATTTTCGCTGTTCTATTTCGGTATAGCTTGTTTAGATTCTGAAATGGTAGGTCAGAAAGAATGGATCCAGATGGAATTAAAGCTTTAATTTGCTGTACAGATTCCAGCAACCTGTTTACACAACCTCACAGGAGTTGTGTAATTTTTGCATTCTTTTTTTACTCAAGCAATTAATTCCCATTTTCAATTTGCTTCCTGTAGTTCTGATTGAATTTAAACATTCTGTAACAACAGCTGATTGTCATCATCTGAGTATAAGCCATTTGCTTCTTAGTTGTGTTCTATATGAAATAGCCTACATCTTTCATTTTTATAAGTTGTACTAAATCTAGGGTTGCAAAAGTCAAATTATTGTATTTCAAATTCCCTGATGAAATGGTAATGCCGCCTTGGCATTTGGCATTTTTTGGTGTAGTGTGAAATTAGATGAATGCAGTCTCTCAGGGGAGCTGCCATACTGCAGCACTCTGATATTGCCCTTGTACATTTTTAATTGCCTTTTCTTCACTGGTTATGTGGTTGATGCATCACAGTTAAAAATACGTTTTTTAAAAATGGAATAAATTCACTTACAGAAGCTGAGTCCAATGTAGCATTTTCACTTTTAGGTCACACACACATTTTGCTGAAAGTTCTGCTCTTTTTAGCTATTCAAGCTAAAAATCCAAAGAGTGTGGCTGCGTAGTGGTCCAAATCTCTGCACTGAGAAGCACCATATTTTCTAGCTGTCACTCTAATTGGGCATGTCAGTTAACATGAGGTGCCCGGAGAGAACCTCTTTGGATAGGATTAAGATTACCCAATGAAGTGTTTTAAGTCTTAAACCTTCAGTTGCTGATGGTGTAATCATTTCTGCCTTGTACTTAATTGTACTTAATCATTTCTGCCTTCTTCTGTCTTACATTCCACACATGCACAATGTCATGAGAGCCAGGTGTTGTAGCTAATAGGAATGCTCTAACTTCTCTGAGAAGAGTTTCCAAACCTAAAAATACAGCATGTGTTATGGATATCCAACCTGGGAAGTTGAGCTTGGCAAGAACTTCTTGCTGGCTTTATCTTTTGCTGTCAGCATCTTTAGCAACTACCAAACAGAGAGTGCTTTTGGTTGCAAAAGTTAAAACATGTCGGTCATCTCGCTGTGCTTAAGTTGTGGCATGTCGAAGACCAGCAGGTATGACAGTGTTTTTTGTTTTGTATTGTACTTGTGATCC
Organism: Irena cyanogastra; assembly: GCA_013397155.1. Classification (NCBI taxonomy): domain Eukaryota; kingdom Metazoa; phylum Chordata; class Aves; order Passeriformes; family Irenidae; genus Irena; species Irena cyanogastra. Next base: position 3,139,880 of record VWZV01013172.1, on the reverse strand, counting down.
TAGTTCTTCTAGCTCTTTTGGAAGTCATTAGATTTTTCAAAAGTATTTCTTTCCTGTTCAGATTTGAGTAAAGTTTCTATAATCAATTTTTTTCTAGTTTAAGAAAGTAAAGAAATGTAAATATTGCATGTATGTTAAAAACTTCATCACTATGCAAGTCAAAACAGGTGTTGTTTGGTGTTTCTACTAAAATAATTTCTGCAAAAGCCAGCATTTGATTGTCCACTCTTTGGCAATATTAGCACATACTTTTTCAACAATTACAGAATGTCTATTACTGGGTTTTCTTTTTGAAAAAAAATCTTTAAAAAATGCTGACATTTTTGCAAGCATTTTAAAATGCATATGTCCTGAAAAAGCTGGAGAACCATACTGCTTCAAGATCGAGACCTGGAGCTGTTGTCTTTCTCATCTTCCTCTCCCCTGCCTCCCTCACATCTCAGAACCAGAAAGTAGGAAATGTTTGGATAAAATTGTTAGCACTTACTGAAATATTTACATTTTGTACTCCTGAACTCACAGGGGCAAAAATGCACGTGAATGGTTCTTGCCACTGTAGTTTTCTATCTGCTCTTTGTTCATGTTCAAAATGTAATATTCTGCAAATTCATTCATAACTGCAGTATTTTGTACCTGTATAATTGCACAATTACTTGTTCATAATAATAAAAAATATTCCAGTGAGTTCAGGAATAATGGTGTATCAGTGAAGTAATTTGAATTGACATACATTTTGTCATTAATTGAATCTAGCTATTTTTTCTTACACTGAGGATTTTCATAGCAGAGCTAATATAAGAAATTAAGTGCCAAGGAGTATTGAATTGCAGAGGAAGCAACTCAGGGAAAATTAGTCAGTCTTTGATACACAGACTATTCTAATTTAATTTTTTTCCTGTCAATCATTTTGCAGGTTACTGTGGCATCACCCTAAAAATTTGAAGTGCTTGCATTTGTCAGAATCAGTATTTGTCAGTGATAGCTTGATTTCTACATAATTTTTCTGAAATTATCTATATGGTAAAAACTGTTTCTGAACCCTTCAGGTGCTGCCTATGGACAAAGCAGTATTTGATTTCCTCTCTGAGACTGAAAAAATAAGAATTTGTAGCTGTTTGTTCAAATATTATTTTGCTCCTCACCGTCCAAGTTGTAATTTCCATTTCAGCCTTAGTTTCTGTAATACTCTAAAGCAAAGCTCATTGGTTGTAGCATGGTGCTGATTCCCTCTCCTAGAGGCCCTCTGAGTAAAATAATGCCCTGTTCAGAGCTCAAGTGCTGTACAGTGTGGCATTTGGAGTGACTGTTGGCCTTTTTTGTCACCGGTGCAGGATGGAGGCTTCCTGCCTGGAGCTGGCTCTGGAAGGCGAGCGCCTGTGCAAGGCAGGAGATTGCCGGGCTGGAGTGTCTTTCTTTGAAGCAGCTGTCCAGGTTGGAACTGAAGATTTACGGACCCTGAGTGCTATATACAGCCAGCTGGGCAATGCTTATTTCTACCTGCATGAATATGCAAAGGCCTTGGAATACCATCACCACGATTTAACTCTTGCAAGGTAATCGTTCTCCATGCTGTCCCATTCTGGCAGCTGACTGGTCACTGCCAAACCCTGCTATTAATACAGCCTAATGAGTGAACGTGGTAGTGGCAGAGGGCTGGGGGGCCTGCCAGGTCACTTGGGTGCCCTCTAACCTGCCAGCTAATACTTGGTCTAGCAGCATAATCCCAGAAGTGACTGAGGCCTCACCAGGTTTCTGATAATTAAGTGGCTGCTTTAAATCCACCCTTTCTTTACCCTTTCATATTTCTAAAACTTAGTGTTTCTAGTTCTCCGTATTGTTAAGCTGCTCTCTTGTTTACTAGACAGAACTCCTTAATGCTTATCTATGTAAAACTCATAATCTAATACTGCGAAATCTAAAACTCTATCCCTTTCATATGCTATTTATGTATCTGACTTTTACTGATTTGTATAGATCCAATAAAAGACACAGGCATATAATGTACTTAACCTCAATTTAGGCATAAATCTGTTCTTCCCCCTGCCTTACCCTGCTGCTGTGCAGTGACCTTGGGGCTTTTGTTTTGTTGTGTTATCCCCCAGGTATGACAGTCTGAGTGGTTCAGTGGCAGTCTCTTGCCTTAGTCTCATTTAAAATCTAGAAATGAAGTAGTGCCTTGAGCTACAGAGGAGACTGTAAGTCAAACCTTACAGTTAAGTGTCTTGTTAAGTTAAAGGACACTTTTACTTTAAAAGGAGATAGTCAAGTAAAACACAAATGCAGTTAAACCTCTCTTTCTAATGCTGGGACTGTCTTTCTAAATCATCTTCAAGAATTTTCTCTCTAATCTCTTCTTAAAAGATGTGAATTTAAAAAAAAAACGTTAAGCAGATGATCAATACCATGAGTGCTAGCAGTTGGCCAAACAGCACTGACAGAATGAGATGTCTGTAACCACAGACTGAACAATGTTTGAGTGCGTTTCAGATATAAAACGAACTGAACACATATACCTTTACATGGTTGTGGTCTCTTTCATAAATTCTTGTAATTCTCTACCATACATTGGTTTAAATTATACACTGTTTTCTGGGTACTTAATTGCTGCAATTTTAGGACAATTGGAGATCTACTGGGAGAAGCTAAAGCTAGTGGCAATCTGGGCAACACCTTAAAGGTACTTGGGAATTTTGAAGAAGCTATCGTTTGCTGTCAGAGACATCTGGATATTTCCAGAGAACTTAATGATAAGGTAAGAATTGTGCAGGAATCTGGATGTAAAGTGCTAACACACATTCCTGAACCCTGTGGTACTGGTAAGGAGTGTGCACCTTTCAGAGGGAAATAGGGAATATTCAATTATTTCTTCTAGGCAGTAAGAATCTATTAGTTGGAATACAGTTGTTTGTACCTGGAAGACTGTAGGTCCGGGTTAAATATTACCCTATTTTGTGGCAGTTTTGTTTGTTTTTAATTTAATTTTTAATGGTAATTGACTTCAAGAATGTGTCTTGCTCTTTAAAAAGAAGTAGTATGCAGAACAATTGCATTGAGGGCTATGACTGGGTGGGTGATAACATGTTCAGAATGGGCAGTGTGTATTGACAAGTAGTTAAGGAACTTTTTTCCCATCTGTGGATTGTACAGATAGTTGTTGTGACAAGACTTTGAAGCATGAAATTTTAATGCTTTTTACTTCTGGTTCAGGTTGGAGAAGCAAGAGCACTGTATAATCTGGGAAATGTATATCACTCTAAAGGGAAAAATGTAGCTAATGCTGGGACTCATGATCCAGGGGAACTTCCAGATGATGTGAAAAATGCTTTACAGAAAGCTGCAAAGTATTATGAGTAAGTAGTAGCTTGAAGTGTTGGGGGCTGGGAGGATATGATCATGTAGTTCATTAGAATGTGGGAGATCTGCATTGCCATGAGCTAAACTACAGAATGCTTCTCTGCAGAACTGAGGAACTGTCAGTTTGGTCTTTTCAACAGGACGGTGCACTGATTGTTATCATGCCCTCACTTGTACTGTACCTGACAACCCTGAGTTAGAAACCAGCAGAACTCTTCAAACCAGGCTGAGACAACAGAACCTTGTTACTAGAGGGGAGCACACTGGCTTGAGTCAGAATGCAGTGGAGTTTGATATCTCACAGAAAGTATTTCTTACTCAGATTCATGGTTATTTAAAGGCCATTAAAATAGGCCAAAGTAGAATATCTCTGCCTTTTCCTTTATATAAGAATTTTTAAAATTATTATTTAAATGACTGTAAGAAAAAACCCAAACCTTTTAAAAGTCACTATTCTCCTTCTCACTTTCCCCAAAACAGGGAAAACCTGTCAATAGTAACAGAGCTGGGTGACAGAGCAGCACAAGGGCGTGCCTTTGGAAATCTGGGAAACACACACTATCTTCTGGGCAACTTCAGGAGTGCAGTTTTAGCCCATGAACAGGTACAACAATGTGCTAGTAATGAATTCTGTTCTAGCAAAATATCAGGTTGCTCCTGACCTTTAGTACATGTGTTGTGCTGGATCTTGTTGCAAGCTTTGTAATGCAGGTTTTAAATCTTAATGGCACAAACTTCAGTTTGGCTGTTCTTATCAAGCATTATTGACCTAAAGAATGCAATTTTTTCATGCATTTCTGCATGCAAATGTATGTTACAAAGTATAAAGTGGAGTAACTAATGCAGCTATTTCACATTTTTAAGCGTCTCCTAATTGCAAAAGAATTTGGTGATAGATCAGCAGAAAGAAGAGCATACAGCAACCTTGGAAATGCCTACATATTCCTGGGGGAATTTGAAACTGCTGCTGAATACTACAGGTGACTGCTGATAAACACAATTTATACTTCTTGTACAGTTTAGTTCTGTTGTGCCTGATACTGTAGCTCACTGTGAAACAGCATCTCTTCAACATATACTTTAGAAAAATTTCCAGTTGTTTAGCAAAGAAATTTTTCCTTTGTTGTTTAACTATTCTGGTTCTTTCAAGGGACGGGCAGCATTAATGCTTTTTATTTTTTTAACTCTTTTGCTATAGACAGATATCTTTCCACTGCTAGGCATTTATTTCCATTATTCTAGAAGCAGGCATTACTGTCTCAGCTCTTAGTGAGTTCTGGAATGATGTGAGTAGCTTTCCTACCCTGAGATGGGTGGCTACCTCAGGTGTGCTCACCAGCTGAGAGAGCTGGTGCACAGCAACATCAATTCCTATTCCTTTAGTCTGTATTTCCAAGCCAGACTTGTCTTGATCTCTGCACCACTAAGCAGTTGCTGCTGTACCTGGGAGAGTAAAAGCTTGGCAAAGATACAGTACATGTGTTGTTAGTCCCTGGCTGGGATTTCAGAGCACACCTGTTCTTAGGGAAGAAAGCTTCAGTACTGAGCAGATCCCTCTGAGCACTCAAAATTCTTCTTGCCCAGCACGGCTAGGCTGCCTTGATGAGTATAGGCCTGTCCTGCCCATGCTGGTGATAAAGTAGGTATTGTAACACTGGTATTAAACAGTGCAACCTGTCAAGGAAACTCTTACAAATTATTAATGAAGCAGTAAATTAAAAGATGCTGTTTGAGGAGTCAGCCTGCTCTCTAATGAAGTAGGTTGCAGTGGAGAGGAATGGGAGACTTTACAAGTGTGAGATTTATTTAAGAGTTTACAAGATAGTAATTTATTGGCTGATAATTTGCTAGCCTGCTGCCCTAATTTGCTGAAGTCGTATAACTGATTTTCAGCTGTGCACGTGCACTTCTGAAAGCTTTTCCTCGTGGTGGTTTCTGAGGTGACTGACCCTCTCTTGCAGGAGGACGCTGCAGCTGGCTAGGCAGCTGAAGGACAGAGCTGTGGAAGCGCAGGCCTGCTACAGCCTAGGGAACACCTACACTCTGCTCCAGGACTACGAGAAAGCAATTGATTATCATCTCAAACACCTTGTGATTGCTCAGGAACTGCACGACAAGTAAGCGCTAAGAGAATGTTTAATGTATGTGTGACACTCAGAGCAAATCCTGTTACCTTCAACTCTACTGTCATTGTTCCCCATGTGACAGCTGCATTAATGTGAATTCCCTCAATACTGGGCTTTGGTTTTCATATGGAAAACAAAAATTACTCATAATGGTATTTTAGCTAATGAGTCTGAGATGAAAGACAAATTGATGAATGACTGTTTCTACATTATCTCCTGTCAGCACATCTGTGTAAATTAAGGAAAAGAAAAGTAGATCTGTCTTTCATGAGTTCATTATAATAATTCACCCTACTTTCATAAGAATCTGTGTTCTACTTGTCCACAAGTTAAAAATACAGGAAGGGATGGGGGAAGGAGAATAACACAGCAGCAAGTAATGTTTATATTACTATACTGATTTCTGAGGCCTTTTTTATAGTATCAGGTGCAACCATAATTTTTTGCAACATTTAAATGTACCTCTTCTTAAGTCAATAAGAATATGGAGGACTAATAAGGCATACAAACTGAGGAGAAGCAAAGCAGGTTATACCATGTCTCATGCATACAAAACTAACTTGTTTGCTCTGAGTTTAAAAATTAAAATTTTGATTAAATTTGTTCATATTTATTTATAACCAGATCACACTCCTTTAAATACACGATTTAATATGTTGGTGGTAGAATGGTCTCTGATGAGTGCCTCCATTTTTTTGGCCCGGCAAATTACTTTGGCAGTGCTGTGAAAACCTGACCTCTGGTGTTCAGCAGGTAGAGGTGTAATTGCAAATGTGTGTTGTTTTCAGAATTGGGGAAGGAAGAGCATGTTGGAGTTTAGGGAATGCTTATACTGCTCTGGGAAATCATGACCAAGCCATCCATTTCGCTGAAAGGCACCTGGAGATTTCAAGAGAGGTATGACTTTCATACTCTCACTATGTCGGCTGTTGGTTTTTGCTCTCGCTCACAGAGGTTTTATGGAGGTGTGTTCGTGCATCTGATTTTGAGTGATGGAACGCATTTTCCATTATTCTAGAGACAGCTGATTCCATGTTATTTCAGCCAGTCAGATCCTTAGTTCTGGTGTCACCACTAGTTGTCATGGACTCCCAAGTTAGTGGCCTAGCAGAGATTATTTTAGGCTTTTTTATATTACCTGTTAGTTGTTACTTCTTTAAAAAGATGTTCTCAGTCCTCAACCAGGAAAACTTTTTCAGCCTTTTTCTCTCAGAAGTCATGGGGACAAGGATTGCTTTACATGTGAGTATTTGTTAAGGTAATACAAAAATTGCTTATTTTATTTGCTTGAAGGTAGGAGACAGAAGTGGAGAACTCACTGCCAGACTTAATCTCTCAGATCTTCAAATGGTTCTTGGATTAAGCTACAGCACAAACAACTCCATGATGGCAGAAAGCCACGCAGTGGAAAACAGTTTGAATGGTATGTGCCTCTTTCTGCAGTAGTTTCCCAACAGAGAACTTCAAAAAGAATCTCGTTTGAGTTCTTTACTGAGTTGGGGTTGAGTATGCAAGTTTGCTTGGTTTTCTCCCCAGCAGCTAAAAAGGTTCTTGAGGTACTGGACCCCTTCAGCATCTCCTTTTCTGGAGGATTTATATTGTGAATCACAGGTTACTGCTTAGTTTCTTCGTGTGTTCTAATTGTGTTTGTGTCTTGGACCTTGGATGAGTACAGTCACAGTTTGTCAAGTGACACCATAAAGTTTATTAATAAAGGGATGAATTTGTCTCTTGAAGGTGGCAGACCAAGAGGACGCCGTTACAGTATGGAGAACATGGAACTTATGAAATTAACTCCAGAAAAGGTTGGCACTTTGCTTCTTTCTGTTCTGCTGCTGAGATTGCAGTGAAACATTTCTGAGGGTGTGCTGATGTGCCTTTTGCCTCCCTTTTTAATTTAGTTGATCATAGGAGCTCCATAACAGCAGGTCTAACAAATAATACTTTTGTCATGTAGGTAACAGCATGTGACAGGTGATGGCTGTAATGGCTTGTGGGAAGCCTGCTTTATTCTCTACATGAATGAGAAAGAATGGGGTTCTGTAATGAGCATCAAAGGAATTTTCACCTCTTTTTAGAGATGGGTTGAGGTTGCAGCATGAAAGTAATTCAAAATAAAATTCTTAAGTTTTAGCTTAGCTCTTTTGAACACTTTGTCTTTGGTTATGGTCATTCTATAGGGACTTAATGCATGCTGTGTTTTTCACTTTTGAGATTTCAACCAACTTGCAAACCATCAGAAGCTTCAACCTCTATCTTGAGTAAGGATGCTATTTCAGAAATGTTACAGCTGAGTCACAGGCAGAACAACTTCCCTCCCCAAGCTCAGAAATCTTTTGGCAATGGGAGTTCCTGATTAAAATCCTTGTGTCAGTCTATGAGAAATTTATTTTACATTCTGCCTTTCAACACTGGGCTGGCATTTCTGCATAAATGATTGCAGTGGCAGACTGAAACTGGCATTTTTTCCTCCACACTGGGATATCTAATTCCAGTCTCTTCCAGTGAGGCAAAGCCTGTTATGTTAATCAATAAAATCTCAAAGCATGTGTAGTCAGTACAGCTGAAGTCAGCACTGGTGCTCAAGAGCCTCTTTGGGTACTGCTTTAGACACACTCTGTGTTTAGGGCAAAGCCTCTGCAGGGAACCTTGTGAGCTTTTGGCCACTATCAGCTGGGTTTTCTTACTCTGAATCTTATCTGGGAGCACTTCTAAAATATGTATCCTTTAACAGTCTGTGTCCTAAATACACTAGAATGTGTCCTGTAGATTCTTGGCATTAATTTACTATTGCAGTCTAGAGCTTACAAGGTACTTGTTGAGTAGAGTAACTTCCATAAATGTCTGATATGTAGAACAAGCCCTGACTGAGCATCAGGGTTTGATTGTACAGGATGGCATTCTTGGAGTCTGTGTGCTGGTGTTCAGTAAAGCTTTGAAAAGGGAAATTCACTGGGTAGGCAGTGTTGCTGGAAGATGTGTGACCGTGTTCATGATTTGTGATGTTGAATCGGGAGAAAAACCGAGTTGTTTTTACTCAGTTACAGGAGTCTATCAATTGTGGGTAATTCTGTTTATTTTAGAGGAAGTTTTAGGGAAAATCTGTTAGGTTGATAAAGTTAACCATTCTGTTGTTTAGTGAAAGGAGATGGGATATTCCTGTTGGCTCTTGTGCTGGCATTTGTCTCCCTCTTTCTTTTCAGTCTTTATTGGGAAGTCTGTGTACATCAAAACTTGAGGGAAGCCTGGTTGAGTAGCTGCATTTGTATAAGGGTTTGGTTTGCTTTAACACTTTGTAATATGGGGGTGGGTTTTTTCTTTTTTTTTTTTCTTCCCAGTTTTAAAATGCCAGGTGTGCCTACAGTTCAGCACTTGTATTAACTGCCCTTCTTGCACTGCCAGCTAGCAAGGACAATTTCAGTGTGTTTAACTAAAATCACTATCTGATCATGTTTTCATCCATCAGGTGTTACAGCACAGTTCAGTTCTCAGACTGACCAGTAACAGTAGCTCAGGCATCATAACCACAGCCTTGTGGCTGCAAGAACAAAATAGTGTACAGCTGCCTCATTTTGGGGAGGAAAAGCAGCAGCAAGAGGTAACAGTATTGGAAAATAAAATCAGAAGGCTTCATTTCCTGACTCTTGTTTTCTTAGGTTCCGAACTGGAACAGTGAGATTCTTGCTAAACAGAAACCACTGGTTGCCAAAACTTCAGCAAAACTTCATTTTGTAAATCGACTAAAAGGCAAAAAGTACAAAAATGGCACCACCTCCAAAGTTTTGCAGGATGCCAGTAATTCCATTGATCATCGACTTCCAAACTCTCAGAGGGTAGGTGTGGTGAGCTGTGGACATCATGGCCTTTACTCATCTTTGTGTGATCACAATTGTGGAAAACACCTTCCTGCAGCTGTCCTGTTCAGTTCAACTTGATTTAAACACCGTGGCTTAAACTGATGCAGAATCTGTCATTCTACAGCTCTCTCAGGGGTGGTGCCAGCTTTAAGATTTTCCTACTATTGAAACATTTTATTTGTAGTGGATTTTTTTAAGTTAGACCTCAGCTTGAAAATAAATTATATTTCTAAGTCTCTTCTTGACCCTATGTCTCCAAACTTAACAAAATCTAGTTTTCCTGATTCAGGCAGTGGGAGATATTTTGGACATACAGTTTCGGTTATTACAGTCTTGAGAGAAGTCAGTTCAAAATAAAAGAACTGAGACATTTGGTCATAGACCTGAGGAGACAATGGCAACTGTTCATTGCTGGTCTTGTTTCTTTTTCCTCTCATGGACATTTGGGGTTTTGTTGGATTAATGGCTGAGGAGGAATAACTCCCATTGTACCATGATCAGAGCACTGTTTCCTTTTCAGAGACTGAGACATTTCTAATATATTTCATGCCCTAGCATTAGCATGTCCTCCTTGGATAGAGCTCTGGTTATAGAAATGGTTGACTAAAAAAATTTATTTAATATATTTCAGATATGTAAATATCAAGCATATCACTGGACTGGACCTCTGATGCTGCTGTCCCAGCTGTAGGAGCTCTAAGGTCAAATACCCTAAATTTTCTCCTTTTCAGAAAAGCAGTCGTGAGACAATGGCAGATGAAGGATTCTTTGATCTGCTGAGTCGGTTCCAGAGTAACAGGATGGATGATCAGAGGTGCTGCTTCCAGGAGAAGAACAGAGTCTCAGCTGCTTCAGTGGCAACATCCTCTACTCCACCTAAAACGATGATAAAATGTAATTTTTTAAAAGTAAAATTTTTGCCAAATACTATTTTCAAAATGTATTTGCATGCAAGACTCACTACAGCAATGGATTCACTCCTAGGCTAACTTTAACTTGTTCTGTCTGTCCTGGGCAGCCTTTTCCACGTCCGTAGTGTCCCCGCACACGGACGAGTTCCTGGACCTGCTGGCGAGCTCGCAGAGCCGCCGGCTCGATGACCAGCGCGCCAGCTTCAGCGAGCTGCCCGGCCTGCGCCTCCGGCAGCGCGGCAGCCAGGCTGTGCTGGGCCACCTCATGGCCAGCAGCAACAGGGACCTGGATGATGACTTCTTCGATATACTGATTAAATGCCAGGTAAGTGCCAGACAACAGCTTCCTCAGCTTCTGTCTCTGGGGACTTCATTTGGGCCTCCTGCTACTGAATTCCTCTAAGGAAGCCACTGTGTTTTAAGATACGTATTGATCTGACAGATAAGGAAGAACATAAGAGAACAAAAGATTAGGGTTGGGGTTTTAATTATCCAGTGTCTACTAAGTGTAATTTTGGTATTTATACCACACTAACTATTAAAAGTAAGAAATGCTTAAAAAGTGAAGAAAAACAAGTGAGGCTATTACAAGGAGTATGTAAAATGGTTTTAAGTGTTTAGGCTTGCTAAGGAGGGCACCTGATACACCAGCAATCCTAATTTATCAACAAAAAGAATTCATTATCGAGATTTTGGTGGGAAGAGTGGTCATCATTCCCATGAGGTGAAGTTTAAATGACAGTTTATAGCAATATACCAGTGAGGTGACTGATTTTCAATTAGAGCATGTGCTCCAATTAGACTGAAAAGAATTAAACAGGCTTGCTGGTTTGTCTGATGGGTTGATGAACAGCCCAAAATACAAAATTCCAATGCTGAGTTCTCCAAACATCAGTAAGTATGGTAGCCTGGCTGAGAAAGCAGCAGCTGGAATTGAGTCTACAGTGACAGTGTTCATCAGCCTGCTGAAATACATGTTCTGTTACAGCAGCTTGTCTGTTTCCTTCTGTGAGTCAAGCAAAGAATCTAGAAATATTCTCTTTTAGGAATAGAAAAGTATTTAATTTCCTTTGATCAATACGGACTCTTCTGCTTTAAACAAGTGTAGAAGGATTGCTGCCTTTGAGCCTTTCTGTCTCAGGGGTGCCTGTCCCAGGTCCACCCACCACTGAAAGCTGTGCTTTCCTCCTGTGCCCACATTGCCCTCCAGCAGCTGCCTGTTCCTGTGGAGAACACCCCTCCCCAGCTGGGGAGCAGAGCCCAGCCCAGCAGGGTTTGCCACCTGCTCTGTAACCTTGGCATTAAACTCTACCCAGCTGCACAGTGTGGAGTCAAGGGGCCTTCAAGGAGTGCCTTCCCAAATCTCACATTACTGCAGCCATTTTTTCGTCCCTGTGTAAGGAAAGGAAGACAACCATACTTCCTGCTGTATGAGACCGGGTCAGAGGAACCATTTTAGTTACACTTGTACTCTTTAATATTTAGCAAGTTTAACTTGAAACAAAACTTATAAATTAAATCTCTCTACTAGCTTTAAATCTGACAGCAAATACTTCTAGTAGTTTTTTCACTTAATATTGTTCACTTACTCCATATCTTCCTGTAAATATGCAGCTTTTATTGCTTGGTCTGTCTGTAGGGCTCCAGACTGGATGATCAAAGATGTGCTCCTCCAGGAGCTGCCAAAGGCCCCACTGTACCAGATGAGGATTTTTTCAGCCTGATTTTGCGCTCACAAGCAAAGAGAATGGATGAGCAGAGAGTCCACTTACCCTCAGCTATAAAGGGACCCAATTCCAGCTGAAGACCCCAGAGGCATGTACAGCAGCATCCTAGGGATCATTCTGGTTTGCTGGAAAAGCACACTTTGCCTTTTTTAAGATGACTACAATTAGTAGCTTTGTCTCCTTTCTCCTGATTTTTCACAGAAATAGCAGCAGCATCACACTGGTGAGCAGTAGTTACAGAGCTGCCCCTGCTCTTGCATTTGGCAGCTGCTTTCAGAGCAGTGTCTGAGGTACTGGTACTGTGTCTCCCTCTTAATTGCCTCTAGTCTATCAAAATTACCATCTTCTTCCTCTGTCAGTTCTCTCATTGCTTATTAGTGGATTCTAGCACTGTCTCAACCTAGAGTAAGACTTAAATTTTAATGTTCTTTTTAAAGAAAATTTGATTGTTTTCCTCTGATTTGTACTTCCTGAAAAAAAGTTCTGTTTTCTTTTATACTTTTTTAAAAAAACAATAATTCTAAAAAAAGAGAAGAAATAGCTCTGGTATTTAGTCTCTTTGCAGAAACAGTTTGGAAGAAACAATCATTTCTATTAAAAAAAAATTCAATCCTAGTTTTAATTCTGTTTAATAAAAAATAGTTTTTTCAAGCATTATGGTTTTTTTTGGTAATATTTAGCTAACTGTTTCCTACATTAATTCAGAACAGTTCTGCAATCAGCAGAACTTTTCAAGAAACAGCTACTCATGCTGCTCTACAGCTTGTGTGATACGTGCCCAAGCACCATGGAACCACAGGGATGGTGGGCTCTGGGCACCAACTCCCATGGGCCTGGGGCAGTAGCTGCAGCACCAGAAGTGCCAGTGTCACACACAGGAAATGCACAGGTGCTGCATTTCCTGTACCTGACCTCAGCTCCTCTCTGGCTCTGGCTAGGGACGAGCCAGGCTGGGGGAATTCTGAGGAACAACCACTGGAATGTCCATCCCCAGGGTAGCTCCTGGTACTGGCCCTGTTCACCTTTGAACTGCCTAAAAACCGCCTGCTACAAAGTCAGGTTCTCACTCTCTGCAAATCATTAGACCAGGAGGAAATCTGTCAGCTGTCCTAAAACTAAGCTGACAAGAGGCAAACTGATTTTAAAGAACATAAACCCAAAGACAGACCTGGGACATCTGAGCTAGGAGTTAGCATTATGGGAATTACTCAAAACTTACTACATAAACCTGATTTCCAACAAACAGCAACACTCCAGTTTTTCTGGCCACTTAAAGGTGTATATCTTACTTAAACCTTTATTTCTGATTCCAGACAGAGTACCCTCTCCCAGATTTTACAACCCCACCTAACAGCTTACTGGTGTTCTTCTCTCTCCTACACTTGAGAATAAGCAGAATTAGCAAGTACATGACACGTAGAGATTAGACAAAACTTACTGCAGAGCCTGGGTCTTTCTTAGTCTCTTTCCTGGGAGTCATGTAAAACACTCTTTTTCTTCTCTTCACATGGTTCTGTGGCAGAACTTTTCCGTTCTAGGTTTTTATTAGGGTCACAGTTTTCTCCAGTCTCTCCCTCTACTGTGCCTGTCTCCTGTTTTTGCTGCTCAACTGCAGCTTCTCCAGTAGGGTTTTCAGCTTTGAGAGTTTCAGGTCTATGAACTTCAGCTTCAGTGTACAACCTGTTCTGCAAAAAATTAGTAATAACCTATTAAGCAATCAAAAGTGACAGCATCTATTGTTTCAAGTGCATCCCAGCTCAAGGGGTAGGACTCACCCGAAGCATGACAGGTATTTTTTTTTTTCCCCCTCAGGAAATACAACATGTAAATAAGCCCAATAAAGAGTATAAATCTGTTTTGAATTTTCTGTAGTTAACAGGGAAGTCAGCACTGCCTTTTTTCCTCCACGTTTCTTCTGTGGGTTATCATGATTGCCCAGGCTGACATACATACTGATCTCTCAAAACTGAAGTTGTCTTTACCATAAAGAGTTTTAATTCAGTAGTTTCTTGCCACAGTTAGCCATTGCAAGATATTTTTCCAGAAGAAACGCATCCAAGACACCTCTGCCAAACTGTTCCATAGGGGAATGTGTAGTTCTTAGCTCCTTTCTCCCCTAGATCTGGGTTTAAGCGTGTTGTTTAAATGTGTTCTAGCAGGTGCCATTGCAATCTCTCAGTTTAACGCCCGCTCCCAGAGCACCAGGAGACACATCAGGCTCTGCCCTGTGGGACTCTGGTACCTGTGCATCCGGCTCGTCGCTGGCACGTGCCGTGTCCGGGCTCCTGCTGCCACTGACTGCTCTCAGCCTGGGGAGAGGCCTCGTGGCGGCGTCCCCTCTGTCCTGGTGGCCTCTGTGCACATATGGCTGCTGCTGCACATAATACTCGTCTGCTGTCCTCCCATCGTACTGCCCAAAGGCTATTTGCTCCTGCTCACTAGCAGGCAGAGGAAGACTTTTCTTCTGAGAAGATCTTAAGTATCTTAATGCAGACACTGATGATCCTGCACCATAGCAAAAAGCCTGGGGGAAAGGAAAAAAAACCAAACTGAGCAAAACACCAAATATCTGCAGCCTATGGTTGTCACGCAGATTTCTTGTCAGATATCTGAAAGACCCTGAAGGAAAAGCTCAGGTGAAGAGAATGGCTCCAGCTCAAGCTTTCTGCAGTCTGACCACACTGCAGGAACTGCCAGGCTAGATGCAGTTCATTGTTAGTGCTACATTAAAGATGTTTAAGGTTCTAACTCAATGCCTTCATGTTAAATGCCAACTACACTCATCACAATGTAGTAACTCAAAGAAGAAATGGGAACTAAGGTGCAATAAACTGTCAGAGAGTCTAAGATTTCAAGCAGTTTAATGCTACTATATCCCACTTGAGGAGTAGGAGAGGAATACAGTTTTAATACAAAACTTGGCTCTTTTAATTCCTAGACCAACTGTAGTATATGAAGCCTTTGTCAAGAAAAACTTCTCTTGCAGAAGTAATCTTTGTGCTAAGAAATCTGTTCAGTTGTACAAGTGAGAACTACATAACATAATAGATAATACTTAAATATAAACACATTTAATATTTAAAAAATAAAATTGAGCTTTTAAATGTAAGATGAATGTATACAAACCAGGACACCCAGAGCCATCGTAATGAGCACTGGAAGCTGCAGAATTAATGGTATCTCCTTCATAAGTGCCTTGACAAATTCACCAATACCTTGTCCTAAGTCCTTCAAAGGCTCAGTTACAAAGTTGGTGACAGTTACTGCGAAGGCCTAGAAAAATAAACAAAACCAGTGTTGTCACACAAACAATAACCATGAAAAGGCCCTTTGGGATTGGCACATACCTTTGATGGTGGAACCATATAAATGGGATTTACAAGCAGAGTTTCATAATACTTCTGACAGGGATCATCCTGAAACGTCCATGTACTTCTAAGCCATTCTGAAGTCAAAGCAGACACATATTTTTACTTCTTAAAAAAATATTTTGTGACACAGCAGCAATATGGAAAGGAGCATTTCAGTTACAGATGGAAGAGAACTCTTGCAGATACAGTTCAAAATGGAGATTTATTTTTACACATCTGAGATTGGCTTGGCAATATAGCTTATCCAGTCAAGGGCATGCAGGAAGGGGACGGAAGACTGGAAAGAAAGAGAAGAACCTGAAGTTTTCCCATGTATAATCAAGAAGGCACTTCAGGTGAGATCACTCCCCAGGAGGCTCAGGGAAAAATGTCTCGTCTATGGAAACTATGAACTTGCACACTGTGTTCACAGCTACTGACACAGCATCATTCTGTGTTATTGCTCATCTGCCAGTCTGCAGAGAGATGGAAATTGTCTACTTTGCTTGCTGGATTCAAGGGTCTGCTTTAGTTACAAGCAGGAAGTCTTACTTCTTAAGGGAACTTTTACATTTTAAACAAGTGATTCACGACATCAGTTTTTCTGTAGTTTGGTTTTACTGCAGTCAGAACATAAATCATTGACATGCAATCAAAAACAGAACAGAGTCAAGAAATTACACAGGGAAGACCATAACAAGCACTCTTTAAGAGCTGCCACCCTTCATCTACCTGCTATAGCAATGGATAGAAATAACAGCCAATAAAAAAAATCAGCTTTCTCTGTAAAATATTAACACCTGAATAAACAACTACAGATCCAATTCCTGAAATCCACTGTATTCACAGGCCTGATACATGAAAAAAAACCCTTGTCCTGAACTCTGCCTGACTGTCTTTAGTAAATGGCACTGAATGGTACTGGGGACGGTGGCTGGGGAAACACAGATAAGTTACAAGAAAAAGAAGTAACACCATGACATCCCCAAGTACAGTGCTGTGACCAGCTCTCCTCCCAAGGCCTAGAAAACAGTCTTACGAGATGGAAAAAGGGTAAAACCATGTAATCATGTGTTGAAGCGAATTCCCTGTACTACTCATGAAGAAATCCAAGTATCCTGGGATACTATGGATTGATATTTTGTGATCTTAACTACTAGTGCAAAGTACCAAGACAAGAACTTACCCATGAGACTTCCATACCAATCCACCTTCTCCGCACAGACCTTGTCAAACTGCTCCATCTTGGCGATCTCTGCCTGGTGCTGGGCGAAGGCCACCTGCAGGGACAGCAGGGAGGGAAACACAGACTGAGGTGGCTGCAGCCAGGAGTGCTGCTCCTCAGCTATCCCTGCTTGCTCTCAGCAGCCTTGAGATAGTCTCCCACATAAAGGAGAATTTCCCTGTGGTCCCCTTGTAATGACAATTCCCCATGCAATATGTATTTAGAAAAGTTTACTACCTAAACAATTTCATGGATTTAAATTCTAAGAACTTCCTAGGAATGGACAAAACCCCTGAGATAATGGCTACCTCCAAGTTATTCTCCAAAAGGAGTCTGAATTGTCAAAGACCAGACTCCAATATTCAAAGATACAAGTTTACAAGGCAAAAGTAAACTGATGACATCTTTCCTTAAAATGTTTCTGGAATACAGACACAGCTGTCATGCAATTCTAGTTAAAATATCCTCTTTTATTTTCAAATAATTCCCACAAGAAATACCTGTATTTATTATAGTTTTGCCTTACAATTTGCAACTGATAATCAAAACAGAAAAATTCAGTCAAATCATCTGTTGCACAACTGACATTCTTCACTGCCTCAACCAAGCCATCTACATGGCATGCCAACCCCATGCCAGAGCCATCCCACTCTCCAGCACTCTGCTATCCCTGGGTCTGACAAGCTGCAGTTCAATCCTGATTGACAAAATGTGAGGGCAGATTTTGTGGCTGGGCTTTGATCTGGTATGTTAAATTCCTCCTCAATCAAACTGATCCGATTGTACCATCAGCCACTTAATCACCATTAATGAGGCATTTATCTGGTCTATCACATGAAACACAGCTTCTACCAGGGAATCTTAAGAAAAAAACTCTGAATATATTTCTGTGTAACTTTTCTACCAAGCTGCTTTAGTCAGAGGTCACATCTGCCTTGCCTATGTAGTGAAATCAGAGTTCAAAAGTGCTCTATGAATTTTGTGCACCTCTACAGCAGGATAAAGTTCTCAGGGTTTCTTTTGATCTTTACGCCTAATGCACCCATCAACATGCAAAAGAAAATGTTTATCCCTTTTTTTATTTTGCAGTTAATTAAAAGCTGTATGTAAACCAGCCAAAAGAACTAAACAACCTTAACTCTCTCATAACTGTAAAGTTCTAAGCCAAAAAGCCATTAGGACTACAGAACTTACCTTATACAAGTAAAACCAATTCCATACAAAACTGATGAGAAAAATTAGAAATGAAACATATTTTAGCTGAACAAACCAAGATATACATGTCCGCAGTTCTGTAGCTATTACAATTACAATGCACACCAAGCACAAGAGTAGCTGAAAAAGAAAAGAGGAAAAAATTATGACCCACGTTTGGACCTTTCCAAGCTTACTGACAGTACACATGAAGAAACTTCCAACTTTTGTTTTTACTAATGTTGTTTACACAGAATAGCTGAGAACTATTTCCTTGCTTCCACAGCTCATCTGAGCAGCACAAGACAGTGCTAATATTCATCCCTGTCACAGCCTTACATTGCAGCTGCTCATTTGTTTCTTGTGATATTTAGTTATTTCTTCCTTAGGATGTTTGTTACATTAGTGACCACACTACTAAATTACCATATTGGTGTCAGTCAGTGCTTGAGCAGTTTGTGCCTGCTCTGAACCACAGAACTACTGCTGCTAACTCCTGCACTTTGGTAAAGAGACAAAGTTACAGTTTGGGTACCAGCAGCAAGACTTCAAAGAAACACTTCACAGTGTCTTTTCACCTAAGGACCCCTTATCAGAGGTTACTGACAGCCTGCTTTTGTCATCTGGCTTCCAGGGACCCCTCAAATCTAGATAGGCTACTTGCAAGATTATGTCAGCATAAGACATTGGCGTATTCTGAAGTGTAACGATTTCTTCAGAAAGCTTCAGCTTATCAGAGATCCTCTTTAGCACTTTATAATTCCTATAGTCATGCTCTCCTCTCCAACACTACACCATTTTTTCCACAAAATTTGCAAAAGCCTCCGACCTATTGGAGTTTAAATATATACTTGTCTCAGTATATATTCCAACTCTTGGAGAAACCAACAGCTTCAACAACTACATGAACAAGAGACAAACCTATAATGCATGAGATGCCAGCTCTAGTGGTAAGTGCTAGAGCACAATGAGTCTGGCAGCATAGATTAAAAAAAAAAAAAAACCAAGAAAAAAAAAAGGCACACCAGAAAAAAGCCCCACACCAAAGCTACAATAGAGAACAGATGATCACAGGAATAAAAAACTTGAATTCCTTCTTAAAGGAAATACATCCTTCAGCAACCACAAAAAAAATTATTCATTAGAAGTATGATGGAAAGAATTGCTTTATCTATGGAGTTAAGATGGTACTATTGACTAGCAGAGAGAAACTGAAGAAAACAGCAGTTAAAACCAATAATCAACCTTTATTCTCTTACCCAAAATAAATTATATAGATCAATCCCAAAAGTGTCTTCAAACCTCCACTGCCAAGCTTGATCATCATGGTGTTTAAAATTGATCAAAATATCACTCAGTGCCTCATCCAGGGCACCTGGCTGCCAGGCTTCCTCATTGACAAACCTGAGGATCTCCAAATATGTCTGTCTTGTAAGAATGATCTCGGCATCATAATGGACATGGCCCCCATCTTCCCCAGGCTGAATTCAAAGCAAAGCAAAACAATGGTTAAAAGCTGCTTATTTGGAAACAGAAATGCATCCATAGGCCAAAACTGATCATATTCATTCTGTACCAGCACCCTTCTGAAGCAGACTGCAGGATGAAAACATGGGACAGGGGGCACACTATGATTCTATAACCTTTTTGTTCATCTAAACTACATGAAACACAATTCAATTGGTTTGTAATCTTTCAATTCTACAGAAAAAAAACTTAAGAAAATAAAGTAAACTATCTCACCTGTTACTAAGATTTCAGGACCAGTGCTCATTAACAAGAGTAAAAATTACATTAACAAGTAATAATTACATATACACTATGTATGCCTCAGTCACAGCTGGATAATACAGATAGGAACTATTAAATACTAAAATAAGAAGTTTTACATTGCTAAATGTAATGTTCCTTATTTAACAGTAATTCTGCTTATTACTAAAAATCAATTCTTCTACCTCTGAATAAACAAAATCTCCAAAGACAATATAATAAGGTGCCCAGCCAACAAGTAAAGTATCATGCAGCCACTCACTCTCTCCAATATCTCTCCTGGTGGGGAGGAGAATGAGAAAAAAGGTAAACCTCATGAGCTGAGACAAGAACAGCAAACAAAATAAAATGTGATGGTAATAATACCACCAGTCATGAAAAGAGAGGAAGAAGGAAATAAAACCCAGATGAACAAGTGGTGCACAATGCAACTGCCCTCCAAGCTGACCAAGCCCCTCCTCCAGCAGCAATCAGGCCAGCTCCCCCAGTTCACCCTGAGCACAGCAGCCATGGTTTGCAGTGGCCCTGTGGCCAGCTCAGCTCAGCTGTCCTGGCCTCGCTCCCTCACAGCTCCTCCTGCACCTCCTCGCTGGCACGAGGCACAGAGAAGGCCTTGACTTAGAGAAAGCACCTCTGAGCAACTACTAAAACATCAGAGTGTTATCAACAGTGCACTCACACTGAATCCTAAACACAGCACTGCACCAGCTACCAGGAAGAAAATTCACTCTACCCCAGCTGAAACCACTGCATAAAGAAAGCAATAAGGTGATTCTCATATGGAATAAGCTACTATTGCTTGATGGTTAGAATCACAGAATGGTTTGGGTTGGAAGAGACCTTAAAGATAATCTAGTTCCAACCCTCATGGTCAGGGACACCTCCCACTAGACCACATTGCTCAAAGCCCCATCCAGCCTGGCCTTGAATGCTTGCAGGGATGGAGCATCCACAACTTCTCTGGACAACTTCTTCCAGTGTCTCACAACCCTCAGAGGAAAGAATTTCTTCCCAGTATCTAATCTAAACCTCCTCTCTTTCAGTTTAAAGTCATTCCCCCTTGTCCTAGCCCTGCACACTCCTGTAAAAGGCCCCTCTTATAGGCCCCCTCTTTAGGTACTCAAAGGTCTAAGGTCTCTCCAGAGCCTTCTCTTCTCCAGGCTGAACAGCCCCAGCTCTCTCAGCCTGTTTTTGTAGGAGAGATGCTCCAGGACTCTGATCATCCCTGTGGCCTCCTTTGGACTTGCTTTAACAGGTCCATGTTCTTCTCTACACTGGGGATCCCAGAGCTGGGCACAGCACTGCAGGTTGGGTCTCCCCAGAGCAGAGGGGCAGAGTCCCCTCCCTGCCCTGCTGCCTGCACTGCTTTGGATGCAGCCCAGGGTGCAGCTGGCTTTCTGGGCTGCAAGCTCACATTGCCAGGTTCACTGGCACTGCCAAGTCTTTCTCCCAAGGGACAGCCCCAATCCATTCTCCACCCAAGCCTATTCTTCTTTCTAGCATTGCCCCAACACAGGTACAGGACCTTGTACTTAGTTTTACTGAACTTCCTGAGTTTTGCATGGACCCACCTCTCAAACTTGTCAAGGTCCCCGTGGACAGCATCTCTTCCTTAAGGGTTTAATTCTATCTGGGCTTGAGCTTTCCTACCCTGATCCCTGCCCCTGCTTGGACAATCTCTCAGTACTCCTCCCAGGTTACCTCTCCTCGCTTCCACCCTCTGCAGGTTAACATGGTAGACCTACAATGCAGGCCTTAAAAGTCTACAACAAACAACCCAAATCTGGCTCCTTCCAGTTTCCAACCATTAATGTGACCAGAACAAGGTCCTATAGCTGCATTCCAGCAACAGATGTTTAGATACACTGAATTCACAAACCCTTCCTTTGGATGCTTTACAGATCAAATGACAACTGTGTCTCCTCAGCAGTACAGGATGCACACTTATCATCTTTTCCTTTGCCATTTAGTTCATTTCATTTAAAGTACACCAGCAAAATTACTCAATGCTTGCTAACTGTGAAAGCTACATAAAGCAGTAATATGAATTCATTTTAATTAAGTATTTTTAAATGACTGTTCAAATACTTACAAGGCCAAGTTTTCCAGCTTCATTTAAAATCTTATTCAAGTATCGCTTAAAAATATAAAAGCTACGGCTCTCGTGTGATTTGGCATTCCTCTTCTCACACTCTGCAATCTGCAATTGTGCAGAAGACACTTTTATTCACTTTGCTCATTGCCTTCACTTTGCAGCTTCTTCATAGGAGAGAAAAAACCCAAATGTACCAACACATTTAACTCAGGATTAACAGGGGCACATTTCTTTAGTTTAGCAGTGATTCCATGGTTAGTATGCCAGATAAGAAGCATATGCAGTTACTGAACATACTACTTTCCATGGAACTGGCCAGTACTGGAGATTTCACATCTGCTAGTAATATTCTAATCCTGATTTCAGTAAGGCTAGAAACAAATGTAAACATCTGGACCTCCTTATACTTTAAGTTTGCATCAGGAAAAAAAAAAGAGGGAACTGCCAAAAATTCAAAGTAACTAAAACAACACTAAAATGATACATATCCCATTGGGTATCCAAATGGCTGAGGGCAGTAAGGGCCCCAGGAGCCACACAAGCATCCCCACATCCTAGGAGGGGGTCTGACAGCAGCACCTGAGAGCTGCAGCTCTGCACAATGCCCTGGTCTCTGTGCCCACAACCCACCCCTTAAAATCAAACAGGACTGATCAACTTCAAAATAGCATGTGGTAATCAGCACCACACCTTTAAACTGTTGACACTGGACAGAAGCACCTAGCTCTTATCAATTTTGTTACACTATAAAACATGTCAGGAAACAGACCTTTGTAGGCAGAACAACAACTTGAAAACTAATTCAAACCACTTGAGTCTCTCTTCTGTCTAGAGGTTCCCCCTGAATAATGAATAAATTTGATACTATCCAGAAGAGCATCATCAGAAAGCACAAAATATAAAACACTGGAAAATATTCTGAAGAACAAACCTTATGTTGCAAGGAATCTATTATCCTGGAACAACGTGAAATTTCAGTACTGACTGTATCCACATTCTCTTCCTCAGAGTCATGATAGTTTGGCTAAAATTACAGAAGAAAGACATATTAGAATCCAAGAATTTGACCAACATGCTCTGTTACACTTCTACAGTAACATCACTTTAGAAGGAGCAAAGGAGCTAAAAACTGAGCACAGATCTTTGCTGCTAATACTCTCCCAATGACACTGCAGCTAGCTCTCTGCTGTTATTTTAGGCTCCAGATGGACAATTGCTTTGAGTTTATCTAAATGCACACTGCCTTCAAAAGGTGAGGTCTTGCCTGTCCTCCCCCACTTGCCCTTTCCCCTCCTTCCAGTGCTGGGTGATCCACAGAGTGCATCAGATTAGATAACAGCACTGGCTAGAAACTGACTCAGCAGGCAAAGGGGCAGTTTTCAGCCAGGTGAATTCCCAGTCCAGCTAGCCATGCCGTCAGCCAGACCGCAAGTAAACACAAACCCCATTTTGGGCTGCCTGCCTTTATCTACTCCATAGCACTCTATGTGTTCTGTTCATTACTCAGACCCAGTCGGAGCAGCGTTCCTTCTACACAATCACGTGTGCACACTGAGGGAAGTCTCCAAAGGAACCACAACAGCACATGAATTGGTGAACTCATGCTGAAACAGTTTGGTTTTGAGGGCTTGAGCGGCCCACACAGCCTGCCCACCTAAAAACTCTCTGCAGAGCAGAAAAGAAATCCTGAGAAGATGGACTAACACAAAGCAGTAACTTTTTTCACTTAAGATGTAGTTCCATTTCCACAGGAGACAACAAAAAAGCTACTACTTTTTTTATAAAAGCCAAAGCAGTTGGGCTCCAGGCCTAAAGACTCCAAAGCCTACTGCTGGATTCTTAAGGATGCTAATGACTATCAGGTAGACTTGGAGGTTGATGAGGAAAGCTGTGGAGAGCAGTAACACACTCTGCATCTTTTAAGCTTCAGAAACAGTATTACTCAAGACTGTAAAACCAAACTTGAAAGCTGAATAATGACAAAAATCAAGGGTGCCCTTACAACAACCTCCAGTTTACAGTGCCATGTGTGCACACATGCACAAGATAACCAGCATGCATCTCATGGTATTTAGAGTCTGCTCCTCATACAGGACAAAGACAATTCATCTTGTTAGAACTGATTTTCTTCCTAGTTCATCTTCTCTTCAGTGTTAATGAACCATTAAAAGTACAGCACTCAATCCCTATTCTGAACTTTCTTCTGAAAACTGATTACAAAACACCACTGATATTCACAATAATCCCACACAAGAAATGGGAAACTGGTTAATTAAAATAAAATACAATAATTAACTATAACTCCCCCAACTTTTATCATTTAGGAACCTGATTTTCAAGATATTTAACACCATACTTGAGAAATTAGCAAGAGTTGCTTAACCCAGTACTTCGCAGAGCAGTAACCTGTGGTGCTACAACCGTCACAAATCAAGCACTACCTGTGAGAATACAAAAAGCCTGCTTGATATGACTTGATCTGAGTGCAACAGAAGCACACCAGGGAAAGGTCCTGAAATAATTACACTATTTTTTCCCTTGCAATTTTAACCAGGGACACAAAGACTTTTCTGTCTATGGATTGAGATACAACAAAATAAGCCCTTAAAAACACCATACTGCTACATTATCTACTGTCACCATTTAAAAGCAATCTTCCAACAGCATTTAGCATTTTAGGAGAGACACACACCCTTTCTTTATCTACCTTATAAGGTCTTCTCATTGTTCCTGATGCTGCATCATAATTGAGCATATCCGTGGGGTCAATCCACTCATCTTCTTGAACTTTACAGCTCCCTATCAGCATAACTGCACACAACACCAAAGGAAACAGCATCCTGTATCACTAAATATAACAAGAAATTCAGGTATTTAGGTCAGGGTGTAACATGTTGTATGAAAAAAATGAAACAATATTACACAAAAAAAACTAAAAGTGGAGCTTTTTAAAAACTCAGTTCTCCATTAAGCAGGTTTAAACTCACATCCATATTTTTTCCCAAGGAAAATGCTGACAATAATATGCACAATTAAACTGTATTATATGAGTGGATCAATACCTCTGACTTTGTTATCAGCAGGTGTAGCACAGAGTTCAGTATTGCTAAATATGATAAACAGGGCACAACTCCAGCGTGCTTCACCACAAGGGCACTGTGTTAACAGTAAAGCAAATTTTTCTGTCACATTAAGAGAAGGATATGGCAGAAAAACTCCCCTTGCATTTCTGTTGTTCCTCAAATACCAGAGGGGCTGGGAGTGGCTGTGCTTTGATTCTGACAGATGGCCAATTCACCACCAAAAAGGGAAGCACAGAGCCAGTGCAGCACTGTGGGTCCAGTCACATTCAGTAAGAACTACCACAATCGCAGATTCACAAACACCGTGACAGACACACCGTGAGTCTGGCCATGCTCATCGAACTCTCCTGGCCAGCCACAGTCTGCAAACGTTCAACAACCCTCAGGTGCAGAACACTGCAACTTGCTGAGCAACAGAAACGCTGGATTGTCACTGATAAACACACTGTCTGCAGGAGCACATGAACACAAAAAATATGAGCAATAAGCCGACAAAAAACACGTTACAGTGGGAGACGACTAAAAGCACAATGGCAAACAATAGCTGGCTCTCTGAATTTCCCGAGGGAGCACTCGGTGTTCGAGCCTTACCCAACAGGCATTCCTACGGGGGAGGAAAGAGGCACAGCCCGCCGGCAGACCCAGGATACAAAGGTGGAGTCTCCTCTGACCTCCGCCCTCTTAACCTATATTTACATTGGTTTCTTTGAAGGAAGGTAAAAGGCAGAGTTTCAGTTGATGACACCTCATACTTAGGCACAGTTTGAGTGACTTTAGTCATGCATATAAAACATGAACACGTCTCAATTTATTAGCACACGCTGGGGTGTCGAAAGTGATAGGCATTTTCGAGTTAACGGAGCAACGCCCAAGTTTTGGTCACCTTTTGGGTCAACCCTTTGGCTTAGTTCCCCTTAGCCGCATTGTTTTAAAAAGAGCATAGCCTGCCGCTCCACCATCCCTTGTTCCCTCTCTGAGGGCGATACACCGCGCTGCCTCAGAGATCCTGCTCCTACGGGTGCAGGCAGCTAGGCAGCTTGCCCCTGGAGAACTGCTGCCAACGCTAACATTCCTCCTTGATGGACTTTGCTATTCCGTATTTTTTCACAAAGGGGCCAGCACGACCGTCACGCAGAACTCACCTCGGCCAGCCTTGCAGGGACATCCCTGCCCTGCCTGGCGCCACGGCCTGGTCTCCTCGGCGCGGCTCCGCCGGGCCCCGGGCCCTGCTCTGGCCCGGCGCAGCCCAGCGCAGCCGCCCGAGCTGCAGGAGCCGACAGGGCCATAGAGGAGCGGCTCCGCTCGCTTCTCCCCCACCTTCGCCTCCTTCACGTCGCACCCGACACCGCGCTCCGCCGAGACACGCAGTCCTCANCGGGGGAGCGGCGGCCCCGCCCCAGCGCCGGCCGCGAGCGGCTCCTGCGGGCCCCGGGCAGAGACGGAGCTCCGCTAAGTGCGAGCCCAAGCACAACAGGCGGGGTGTAAAATGACGGATGTAAAACCAGACCTGCCCTGTAAAGACACAACTTG